>VZTB01014687.1:0-12420 GCA_013397245.1 Thryothorus ludovicianus | reverse complement strand
GGTTTTGGTCCCTCCCCGGGCACAGCCCCGGTTTTGTCCCTCCCCGGGCTCTGACCTTTCTCGTGCTGCAGCCACCGGCGCTCCAGGTAGTAGCCGTAGCAGCTCTCGAACTCTCTCGGGCTGTAGTTGGGGACCGGGATGGGCACAAAGGGGTCCAAGGCGTCGAACCCCTCCTGGGAAGGCAGGGTCAGTCGGGGTCAGTGGAGGGGGCTGGGGGAGGACACGGCCCCAGACACTTTGGGAGCTCAACCAGAGCTCAGTTCATGGAGTCATGGAATATCCAGAGGTGGAAGGGACTCAAGAATCATCCAGTCCAACTCCTGGCCCTAGAGACACCCCAACAATCCCATCCTGGGCCTGGGAGCAGTGTCCAAATACTCCTCGAGCTCTGGCAGCCTTGGGGCTGTGACCATTCCCTGTTCAGTGCTCCATCACCCTCTGGGAGAAGAGCCTTTTCCTGATATCCAGCCCAACCCTGCCCTGACACAGCTCCAGACATTCCCTTGGCTCCTGTCCTGGTCACAGAGAGCAGAAATTGGAGCTGCCCCTCCTGAGGAGCTGCAGATCCCTGAGGTTTCCTTTCAGTCTCTTTTCCAGATCAAATGCCCTCAGATGCTCCTCATCCTCCAGACCCTTTCACCATCCTCGTGTCCCTCTTTTGGGGACACAGACCTTTCACAGACTGTGATGCCAAACTGCCCCCAGGACTCGAGGTCCCCAGGGCAGGGACAATCCCTGCCCTGCCCATGTGCCTGGCACACCCCAGGACACTGTTGGCTCCCCTGGCTCTCAGGGCACTGCCTACCCAAAGCTGTGTGTGACCCACAGACACCCTGAACAGTGTCCCCTTGAACAGAACCAGGTCACCAACCAAGATTTTTGTTTGTTTCCCAATATGAAGAGGGAAAAAAACCTCCAAGAGGCCGTGACTCACCTTTCCCAGCAGCTCCTGGGGAGTGTAGGCTGAGCTGGGTTTGAAGAGTGAGCCAGTCTGGCTGAGGGTGGTCACAATGGCACCTCCACTCTGGAAGGCAGATCAGAAATAAAAATCCTGTTAGCTGCAAACCCAGTGCTGGTTTAGGATCAACCTCGAGGCACCTTCTTCTTGGAGGATGGAGCTGCTGGAGCAAGGCCAGAGGAGGCCACGAAGGTTCCATGATGGAGCCCCTCTGCTCTGGAGCCAGGCTGGGAGAGCTGAGGGTGCTCACCTGGAGAAGGGAAGGCTCCAGGGGCACCTCAGAGCCCCTGGCAGGGCCTAAAGGTGCTCGAGGAGAGCTGGAGAGGGGCTGGGGACAAGGGAGGATGGTTTCACAGTAACAGGGCAGGACTAGATGGGATATTGGGAAGGATTTGCATTCTGTGAGGGTGGGCAGGCCCTGGCACAGGGTGCCCAGAGCAGCTGTGGCTGCCCCTGGATCCCTGGCAGTGCCCAAGGCCAGGCTGGACATTGGGGCTTGGAGCAGCCTGGGACAGTGGGAGATTCCCTGCACATGCCACAGGGTGGGACTGAGTGGGCTTAAGATCCCATTCTGGGATCTGGATTCTTCAAAAATGCTCCAGGATTAACTTTTTATTATGCTCCTGACCACACTAATCCTGGCTGCTCCAAGTCCATGTGAGCACAGGGAAAATACACAGCTCATGTTCCCTGGGCTGGCATTAAAACTTTCCTTGTCTATATTGGGTTTTCTATGCAAACAAGTGAAATACCTTAAAAAGGACTTTCCTATATGCCTTTAAATCTGAAGCCTACTTGTTCTAGCTCTGAGCATCCAGGGGATTGAAAAAACAGCAGGAGTTGACCTCCTGCAGCAAAATGTTCAGAAACCAGAAGTTCTCATTAGTTAAAAAAAAAATCAAAACTGTCCCAAGGGCTATCAAACACCTCCAGCTCAGGGTCCTACAGCAGAGGAATCAGGAAATGCTGCTACAGGTTTGACCTGAGGTGGTGTCACAAACACTGATGAGACATTGATGCTGTGCCTGTGCTCTCCTTCAGCTGTGCTGGACTCACAGCTTTGGGCTTGTGGCAGTTTTAATTGCTGGGACTAACAGAGCTCAGGGCAGAGGCTGGAACTCACCCAATCGTTCCTCACCATCTTGCGCAGGTTGTGCACGAGCGTCAGCTCCTCTGGAGAAACCTGCTGGAGATTGTCTGCATCACTTTTTTATTGCCAGCAGCTTCTATCTGAGACAAGAAAACCCCTCCCCTCCCTCCAATTAGGCTGGCAGCATTATTTGTATCCTTCAGGCATATTTTTTTTCTTTGCTTTCCCTTAGCCCTGCAGCATGGAGCCTGAGTCATGCTGCACTGAGCAACACCCAGGCCCTGCCTCTCCAACAACACCCACCTGCACTTCTGTCTCAGGGAGAGACAGTAAAAATTCAATATTGTCTAAAGCACAATATGAACCTTTCAGGTCCCTCCAAAGCCTGAACATTTTCAGGGAGTGCCATAAAACAGAAGCAACCAAACATCCTCCCTGCTCTCCCTTGCAGAAGGAATCAGGGCTGACCCCTGGGGAAATGAATGATGCCTTAGGATTTTAGCTTTTATATTTTTTATATATTTGCAGTCCTGCAATTCTTTGGTGTCTAAGGTCCATGCACAGTGTCTGCTGCTGTTCTCCTGTTTTGGGGAGACAAAACAACTCCTCTCTAGGCCTGGGAATCAAGGACACCTGACTGGCTCAGGCCCTGAGAAATATAAACAAAAGTCAGCTGGGGGGAGCAAACTTGGGGTAAATGACTTCATTACCTGAAGCTGTAACTGGAACATCAACCCTCAATATGCAAATGGACCAAAGTTGAAAACCCGTGACCCATCATCCATTTTTGGGTGCAGCCCCTGGTGGGGGCTCCATCTGCCCAAAATGTCCCTGAAGGCCCTTTGATAAATACAACTGCTTTTTATTCCCTTAATTCCCTCTGGTTTTAGCCCCCCCCCATCATCCTCACAGGGCTCTTGTCCTCCTTCCTCAGCGTGGTCCTTCCCCAGAGCGCGTTGACGCCGTCCACGGCCACGAGGAGCCGGAAGGAGCCGCGGTGACTCTGCAGCTTCAGCTCCCTCAGCACCACCCCCACGGCATCACTGGCACTCCTGACACGAGCCAGGCCCTGCAGGGAGCACAAGGCACAGAGATTTTCTTGCCAGGAGGTGATGCTGGTGACTTTAGGGCTGCCCTTCCTCAAGGGGAAGACAAACTGACAGTCAACAATCTCTTCCTTCTATCTGAATTCTCTGTACAATTTTCTTTACAGATCCATGTCCTCCACCAGATCTTTTGTTGATTTAGGAGAAATCTGTTCCACAAACACAGCCACGGGATCCTCTGGTGCAAGGTGAGACCACACCAGCAGCTGTGGCTGTTCCTTACCTGCTCCACCACTTCACTCAAAGGTCTTCCCTCCTCTGTGCTTTCTCGTTTGCCCCACATGTATTTTTTTTGTGTTTTTATCTGTGGGAAGAAAACTGTGATTAGATTGGCAACGATAGGAGGCAAAGCAAGGCTGGGTTTGCAGAATCTGGGAGAAGTACCCACCACCAGCCATCCCCACAGAGGGGACCCAAAGTGCTTTTTCTACAGCACAGGGCAGTGAGTGGGGTCTGCAGCCACAAACCTCTTGCAGGAAACGTTCATTGGAGGTTTTGAAGTTCTTGAGCCAGACAGAGGCCTGCAGAGGCTGATCCAGACGGTTCTTCTTGTAGGAAGACTGCAAAAGCTCCTTGCAGTTCTTCACCCAGAGATGAGCTGTGAGCAAAACAGAACAAAAAAAAAAGTTGTTTTGAATGTATTTTTGGTTTTAGTCAAAGTAATGGTATGAGGTGCAGGTGTTTGTGTTGCTCCTCATTATTCTGCAACTCTGGTAGGGAAAGTCACAGAATCATGGAATGGTTTGGGTTGGGAGGGACCTTAAAGATCAACCAGTCCTGTCCCCTGCCATGGGCAGGGACACCTTCCACTGTCCCAGGCTGCTCCAAGCCCTGTCCAGCCTGGCCTTGGACCCTCCCAGGGATCCAGGGGCAGCCACAGCTGCTCTGGGCACTCTGTGCCAGGGCCTCCCCACCCTCACAGGGAGGAATTTCTTCCCTCTATCCCATTTAGCCCTGCCCTCTGGCAGTGGGAGGCCATTCTCCCTTGTCCTATCCCTCCCCTCCCTTGTAAATTTTCCCTCCATTTTCTCTCTCCATTTTCCTTGTAGCTCCATTAGGTCCTGGAAGGCCACAGTTAGGTAAACCCAGAACTTTGAACAATCCCAGCTCTCCCAGCCTTTCCTCACAGCAGAGCTGCTCCCCTGATCCCTCTGATCATCTTGGAGCTTTCTCTGCATTCATCTNACAGGGAGGAATTTCTTCCCTCTATCCCATTTAGCCCTGCCCTCTGGCAGTGGGAGGCCATTCTCCCTTGTCCTATCCCTCCACTCCCTTGTAAATTTTCCCTCCATTTTCTCTCTCCATTTTCCTTGTAGCTCCATTAGGTCCTGGAAGGCCACAGTTAGGTAAACCCAGAACTTTGAACAATCCCAGCTCTCCCAGCCTTTCCTCACAGCAGAGCTGCTCCCCTGATCCCTCTGATCATCTTGGAGCTTTCTCTGCATTCATCTTAACAGGTCCATGTCCTTCCTCTGCTGGGATTCCAGAGGTGGATGCAGCTCCATCCTTAATGGAGAACTCTCCCTTGGTGTAAAAAAGTTTTATAACTCCTACACGTCTCTCCCCTGAAAGGGGAGCCCAGTCTTTTAAGTTCCTCTTTAAGAAAATGAACTGGACTCTGGTGTTTTCATTCTCCAGGTTGTTTATTCTTTTATTATCTACAATTTCTGCACACCAGGCTTTACACCAGCCTAGCATAAACCTGAAAAAGCCTCTCTAGTAACCTAAAGCCAAAAGTCTCTAAGAGCCTCTAACTCTCTAGCTAACACACAGATTCAAAGTCTTCTTTAAGATAATTCACCCAATTAGCACCACAAATGTACATTATTTCTACTCTTCTAGCAATTAGTAACTAAACTTCTATTCATGTAACACTGCACTGTGACAAAATCCAAGCATTTAGAGACCCAAAACACTGCAGAATATGGAGTAAATGAAGAAGGAAGAAGCCTAAAAATCACAAGGATCCTCCATCTTGTCTTCATTCACTTACTATTCTAACAAACCCAAAAATCTCCATTTCTCACCCTGTGATAAATTACATATTATGCTATTATCTAATTTATAAACATGAAAATTGTGTCTCATCCCAAAGTCCAGGAAGCCCTTTCCATGGACAAAGGTTAAAATCAAAGAAATATTTTCTGCATTCCAGATTCCAACACCTTGGGATCAGAAGAGGGCACACAGACCCCAAACAATCTCTTCCCCTGCTCGTTAACAATGCAGAAAACCAGACTGCCCCAAAGTGAGTGAGAGCAGGTGAAAATAATTAATTATGCTCTACTTTATTTGGGGGTTTTGTGTTTTTTGAGCCTTCTCCATTATGGAAAAACAAGGATAGATTGTGGTGGGCTATCCCACAGCTCCTGAAGCAGCTTCTTTTGGTGTTTGGAGTGGTAACAGAGCCCTGGTTTTCTCACCATCTGGGATGTGCAGCACCAGCCAGCCCTGCCTCGAGCAGTAGTGAACCACGTGGCACAGGGTCATGGTCTTCCCTGTTCCTCTCTCACCATCTCCAACAGGGACTGTCAAGGAAAGGCTCTGAAAAACCCCTTCAGTTTGTACTCGACTGTGATTCCTTGAGAAAGGGCACAAAGGGAGTTCAGAGCTCTTCAAAGCAAGGATGGCATTTCATCCAGCAAAGCCAGAGAGCTCCTTCTCCCTGTCCCCCACACACTGAGCAGAGCTCAGGAGCCCCATGCCCTGTTTGTAGGCCATGAGTTAGAACAGAGGGATCCAAACTCTGAATTTCCCAAAGTGTCCGGAGTCCCTGCACTGACCACAGCCCACGTGGCACAACCACCTCCTGGACACTGAGCCAGCTCAGGCTCACAACAACCCTCCCACCTGCACAAATTCCTCGTTTCTCTTCGTTCCACCCCCAAGTTAAAGGATACAGATCAGGTATCTGACAGCAGGGTGGGCCAAGTTGGAGCCCTTGAGGTACGCGAGGAGCTCGAGCGCCGGTTTCCGCACCATCACACGCGCCTCGTTGAAGGTCTGGATCTGGGAAAGGAGCACATCCAGAGCAAACCAAGATCAGAGCAAACCACATCCCAGAGCTGCCACGAGCTGGCTGAGCACAGCTGCCCCCAGCCCAGCTCCATCCCTGCCTGGAGGCTTCCAACACCCCCCAGCTCTGCCCAGCAGCACCCACGGAGTTGGTCGAGCGCTGCTTCCCCTCAGTGAAAGAACCTTCTTTGTCCTTCCTGTGCCCAGAAAGGATTTTCTGCATCAGTTCCACCCTGTTCCCAGAGACTGGGGTGTAGGTGACTGGCCTGTCCATGAATCCAACTCAGTGATATGCACAGGTAAGGAATCTGTTCCTGACTCAGGCAGGGAGCTGCACACAGAGCAGAGCCCGGCACAGCTCTGCCTCACTACACAAATCAGGAGACAAGATTATTTTGTTGCAGGTATAAACTTATTTCATGAGACAGCCTGTTTCACACAGAAACACAGCCATGGGAAGTATTTCTGTAATTCATTATGTGCTTGGATGTTAGAGATGAAAAACACCAGGATGAAGGTTGCCAGAGGTGGAACCCTCAAACTCTCCTGCCTCTGCTCTGGGTGGTTGACTCATCTCTTTCAGATGTTGAAAACAGTAAGGGCCAGGAATAACTGCACTCGTGCTCTCTCTCATTCCAACAGGAAAACAGTCACCAAAGGATCTGGTTCTTCCCACAAAGTCATGGAATGCCTTGGGTTGGACAGGACCTTAAAAATCCTAACATCCCATCCCCTGCTATGGGCAGGGACACCTTCCCCTATCCCAGGTCATTCCAAACCCTGTCCAGCCTGGCTTTGGACACTCCCAGGGATCCAGGGGCAGCCTGAGTGCTGCAATACCTGCTGCTGGAAGCGATGGGGCAGCCCGTGGGGGAACACAGCCTTCACCTCCTCCAGGGGGATGTTGTACAGACGCCCCTCGTGCTGCTCCGTGTGCTTGGCCTGGAAGGGAAAATGGGAATTGTCACACTGGTGATGCCTCTTTCCTGGACACAGGTGGCCTGGGAGGGTGGGACAGGGAGGCAATGCTCACTCACAGGGAGGCAGGGCAAGAGAAAGAAGGAATTGTGGGGTCAGAACACTGCTGGGAGGTGCTTTGGAAGAGGCTAAAGAAAGGAGATCCCTGAAGAATGAAGGGATTCCCTGAGCTCGTGTACAAACTGTGGTCTTTTGAGGGCACCAGTGGCCCTGTGCTCCATGAATTTACCTTTCACCAGTCCCCCCAAACCCTAACAGAGGTGTGACACCCTTCTGAGTTACCTGCTGGTGTCACATTCACTTTCTCTCGTGACAAAATGATGTTTTCTGCCTTGAGCTGCTGCCTCCCAGGAGGAATTCCCACAGTGCCATTTGGATACTGGGCTTGGAGGCTTAAAAACTCACAATCCCTTTTTTGGGGCAATAATTCCCAATCCCTTGTGGTGACCTCAGTGATCAGGGCTATTATGGTCTCACCATAATGACAGCAAGGAGCTGTTGTCACTGGGATCTGAGAATTTAATATCTGCTTTTTCCCTTCATTATTCTCTTTTCCTGCCATGCAATACCTGCAAAGCATTTACTTATTTCCTCTTGCTCAAGTCATCCATTTTTGTGTCTTATCTAACTAGGACAGTGAATAGAGACTACTCTGCAGCTCTTCCTGTGTGACTTTTAACAATTTTGTGTTGATCTTTGAAGCTTAGGTCTTGTCCCGCTCTTCTTTCTGCATTTTTCCATGGATTTAAAGTAAATATATTCTCCTCTTTATTCTTGTTATGTATAAAAACTGGCATGCACAACAACAAATATAACAATCTCCTTGTTTTCTTTATTTCATGGGCTGGTTATTCCTGTTTGGCCAGGAATATTTGGCTTTTCCCACTTTTTGATGGGCTCTTCATGGACCACTGCTGGTAGCTCTGTTGCACATCCGTGGATTTTTTGGACCCAGGATTCTTGTTAGGTCTCCCTTCCCTTCTTCAGACCAGATTTTCAGCCTTTCAGCACAAAATACACCCCTGCTCTCAACTTCTGCCCCTTCCCCTCAGCAACTACCCCCTGTTCCACACCTCCCTAGGAAAGGTCCTCCCAGGACAGGCCAGGCTGTCCTGGGCTCTGTGGTTTTTCCTTGGCACAGCTGCAGGATTTGAGGAGCTGATTCAAGGAATGATTTCTAGGAAGAAACCATTTGGTAACTCCAGCAAAGGGCTGAGCTGGCTGGAGCTGCCAAACTGGGGTTCACTGTCAGGAAATCTTTGCAACAGGGGGAAAAATGTTAAATCCTGGCTGGTCAAGAGGGGAACTATGAAGTGACCCTTCAGGCTTTTCCCAACCTGATTACTGTGGATTCCCTGGAGTTCTCCTGCATGTGCTGGACACAGCACCTGTGGTTTTGCATGGCTCAAACAGAAGAGCAGGACTCCAGAGCCCATTTTCATTCTCAGCTTCATCCCTGACTTGCTGCATGACTTTGGGGCAAATTCCTTCACTCTCCTACATGATGTGGGTCAGTGTCTTTAACCTCATGTTTAACCTGGAGTTTTGCTAATGGAGGTGTACACAAACTCTGATGAAAAATTTTGTGTTTAGTGGCTTTCACAGTCCCATTTAAATGGGATTGTTTGCTGCAGGAGCTGATGGGCACCAGGGTTTACTGGAGTGACCCCCCCAGGCTCGGGGAGGGCTGAGCTGTGCCAAAGCTCAGGCACAAGTCAGAATGCCAGAGCCAGTTGCCTGGCAACCAAAAGGCAGGCACAGGACAGTGGGGACAATCGTGGCCATCTGGCCTGTGCTGTGCAATCCATGGAGACACCAGGTCACGTGCAGCAGGATCATCTCCTGCTGCTGTTTCCATAGAGACCCCGGAGGAATCGGCATCGAGAGACTCCAATTACACAGGCAGCAGAAAAGCACCTCAAAGGCTTCTTCCATACATTTATTCCCCTTCATTTGGTGCTTGAGACAGAGTGTGAGGCTGGAATTGTGATGTTGCAGAGCTGGGCTCAGGTCATGTGGGGTGTGGTTTTTATCCCCTTCACAGCCAGCTCAGGTTTTTCCTACCTGAAGTTGAAATTAATGGTGTTTGATGAGCAGCTAAGCCATGTCCCAGCTTCTGCAGTGCACTCTCACCTGTACAGCTCTGGAAAAGGGATCAATATTTGTCCCCAGGAGCTCTCAGGCAGAGCAGCCCCATCCTGAGCAGGTGCTGAACAAAAAGCTGCAGTGCAAATAGGGAGATCACCCAACACATCTTGTTCCCACGTTGCCCTTTTCCTCCTCAAATCCAAATGATCCTTTAGGATGGATTATTTGGCTCTGTTTAGTATAAAAATCCATGGAGGTGACAATTTACAGCCTTGAGCAAGGCACCAAGATGCCCATTTAATACATTAATAATAGAAGGTGACACAAATCCTGATCCCTGACCAGCGCAGTGACAGAGGGTGCTCTGTACAGCCATGGCTCGTTCCCCTGGGGCTGGATCCCTGCTTTGGGTCTGTGTATCCCTTTCCCTGGAACAGCACAGTCCCAGGCAGCACTGCTGGCTCCCAGTATGGCCCCTGGTGGCACCCAGGACACCCATCCTGGTGGCAGTCACTCACCGGGTCGCTCTCGCTGGTGTGGAAAATCGCTCGGGGCCTTTCAGCTGGGCCATCCTGGCTGGACACAGAGCTCAGGCCATCCCTGGCCGCCGTGTGGAGGGCACAGCCACGGTCCAGCTGAGGGGAGAACAAGGCAAAGAGGCAGCAGAGCTCTCAGCAGCCAAGGATTGCTGGTAACAAACCCAGGGAGTCTGTTCTGAGAGCTCACGGCTCACACTGTGATCCCACCGAGGCACGTGGGACCCAGAGCTGGGGTCTGATTGCAATTAGAATGAAAACTCAGCATGAGCATGGAAATTCATCAGGAAAACCCACAGCATGAGCATGGAAATTCATCAGGAAAACCCACACCCTGCAGAAGCAGATTTCACATTTAGATACCTGCACTGAAACCATTCCCACTTGAGCCAGTTCCACCTGAAGCCACCTCAGTGAGTCAAGCCCTACACCTGAGTTTTACCCCACAAAATTCCTTAAGATCCCATATCCAGCCATTAAGGTCTCACTGCTGGGAAGAGCCCATGTTTCTGCCTACACTGAGGAGTGGCAGCACCCTGAAAATTCAGGCTGTCTAGCAATCCATAATCACCTCAATTACCAAGGGATTAGTGCAGCTCTGCCCACTGTTTGATATTTATAATTACATTCCCTCACTGATTTCCCTGACTGTGTCCCTGCATCCAGACTCTGGCATTAGGATACAGACGTGGCTGAGAAACCAAAACAGCCAGCTAAGCTGATTAATTCATTTTTCCCCAGACAGACTGCTGAAGCCTGCCTGCAAAGCCCAGCCAAAACAGGCAAGAAAGTGAGCAGCAGCAGGACAAGCATTTTATTATGTTGTGGTGAAAGAAAACACAAACATTTGTCAATGATTTAGAAAGTGCATCCTCCAGACAGGCTCTGGGAGAAGCTGAGAGCCCCTCACAGCACTGACAGGGCCAGTTGCAGCTGAACAGAGCCAGCAGTTTCCTATTTTGTCTGGGTGAGAGCAGCAGAATGCAGAGCTCAGAGCCAGCTGTCTCAGCTCCCCGTGGAATGACACAGCTCTGCTGCCACCCCAGTGCTCCTCAGGGGGCCACTGCAAAGCCACAAAGGCTCCAGTGAAAAGTGGCATTACCCACATTCCAGATGGCTGAATCAGCATTTGGGCACTTGCCCTCCTGTAAGGGAAGGAATTAAACCAGTCTGGACCCTCTGAACAAAAAGCTGCAGTGCAAATAGGGAGATCACCCAACACATCTTGTTCCCACGTTGCCCTTTTCCTCCTCAAATCCAAATGATCCTTTAGGATGGATTATTTGGCTCTGTTTAGTATAAAAATCCATGGAGGTGACAATTTACAGCCTTGAGCAAGGCACCAAGATGCCCATTTAATACATTAATAATAGAAGGTGACACAAATCCTGATCCCTGACCAGTGCAGTGGTGAAGGAAAATGCAACAAGGATGAACTTCTTGCTCTGTGCTCAGATTTTAGGGATGCCCAGATACAGCCTTGAGCTGAACGATGCTTCATCAAACCAATATCAGCAATCTCATGTTTTAAAAAGACCAAAGTGAGCTCAGCAAGACCTGGAATCTCTATGGGACACAAACCAGCTCCTCGGGAGTTCTCTGAAGGGAAGTCAGAATGCAAATGTGAGGAGCTTTTAAGTCCAGTCCTCTGGTCTTGCAGCCAGATACATTAAATTTCTATGTTTTTCTGTCAACACAGCACACCCCATCTGTAAATGACTCCACCTGTCCCCTGCAATGACCTTGTTCTACACTGTCACTTGCAGCCTTAGCACAACAGCTCTTTCCCAAAACCCTCTGGAACCTCCTGGTGCTTTGGAACTTTGCCTTTGTGGTCTGCAGGTGTGGAAGCAGCTCCGAAGGACCTGGAGAGAGGGAATCACTCCTCTCTGAGGTGCTACAAAGCCAACACAGCTCTGAGTCCCAGAGATACAGACTTGCATTTCACCAATCACTGTTTCCATTTACAAAATCCACCGGGGAGAGAATCCACATTTTAAACCCCTGCTGAAGATTCCATATCCTGAGTTCAGAGCAGCAAGGTGCCCCTTGGTGCCTCCTCCTGAACAAAAGCTCAGCATCCATCCCTTGGCTTTGGAATGCCAGAAACACCCACGGAGCTCCCTGAGCAGCTCTGCACAGCCATCCCCAGCACATCCAGCACCGTTTCCCCCGGAGCAGGGGTGGATTTCGGGGTAAGTTTCCATCTGCCAGAGGACAGGAGTCGCCTCCCTGGGATCCCTGAAATGGCAGCGAATCATCACGTGGTGCCCGGAGATGAATCGGGAGATCTGAGCCATGAGGTGGAGCTGTTCCCGCATCATCCAGAGATCCCGGGCTGTTCCCACATCATCTACCGATCCCGGGCTGTTCCCATTCCTGCATCATCCACTGATCCCAAGCTGTTCCCGTTCCTGCACCTTTCACCGAGCCCGGGCTGTTCCCACATCATCTACCGATCCCGGGCTGTTCCCATTCCTGCATCATCCACTGATCCCAAGCTGTTCCCGTTCCTGCACCTTTCACCGAGCCCGGGCTGTTCCCACATCATCCACCGAGCCCGGGCTGTTCCCGTTCCCGCGTCATCCACCGATCCCGGGCTCTTCTCATTCCTGCATCTTCCACCGATCCCGGGCTGTTCCCGTTCCT
>VZTB01014685.1:6000-20365 GCA_013397245.1 Thryothorus ludovicianus | reverse complement strand
GCTGAATCTTCCCTATCTCATTAAGGCCATTTCCTGTTTTCCTCCTACTGCAGGCATGGCAGAAGAGACTGGTGCCCACCTGGCTATACCCTCCTTTCAGGTAGCTGTGGAAAGTAATGAAGTCACCCTGAGCCTTCTCTACTTTCGACTGGACAAACCCTGCTCCCTCAAATGTTCCTCACATCACACATTTTCTAGTGCTTTCACCAGCCTTGTTGCCCATCACTGGGCACACTCCAGGACCTCAATCTCATTTTTAAAGTGAGGGTCCCAAAGCTGAACACAGGATTTGAGGTGTGGCCTCACCAATCCTGAGTATAGGGGGTTGATTTCTCCCCTGGTCCTGCTGGTACAGCACAGTTTTAACCACAACAGATTCATACATATTTCTCAAAGTGAAGTTACCCATCTTTCTGAGCAAGGTCACTGTAAAGCTCTGAGAACACATCAACAGAGCCTGCTCTGACAAAACAGTGTTTTTAGTAACTGCAACTGTCACTTGGCTTTTCTTCTCAAGGGCTGCTCATCACACTGTACACAAGTTACATGGCTGCATTTGCTTCTGACAGGTGCCGACTTTGTATGGACTCACAAAACATCTATTCAACACACAATGAACTCACACCAAAAATCAGTCCTCAATACCAAGTAACAAAGACCTCTAAGACAAGATCAAAAGTTACATCTGTAACAAGCGTCAGGGAAGGACCAGATCAAACCCAAGATCTTTCCAGGAGATTTTAATCTCCTAAATAAAACACTAGTTTTGAGCCGGTGACAGAGAAGAAGTAGAGAGTGTGTTTAGCACAGTAGCTTGTAGTTGCTTCTGTTTGCAGCTTACTTCTGAATCTGTACCTCTCAAGAAGAAGATATTTGTTTACTTCTCTAAGTCTGTATCTAAAAACAAATTTCACAAATATATGCTCTTCCACAGTCTAGGCAGGCAGGATATTTTGATATTGTGCCTGATAGCTTCAGGGAGGTTTATTCACATGTTATTTTTGTGACTACTGAAAGCTTATATGAAAAATGCTTCTCTTAATGTTTACCTCATTGTTTTGTACTTCAAAGCATCTCTAACTGTTTTCAAACATTCTAGTGGGAACTGTCCAACTCCTTACATACTACGATTTCTTCACTTCAAATCTTCTCATCAAAACACTGAACAAATTTAAAGAGTCAGGAATCATGTGTTCCAGAGCTTGCCTCTGTTCTAGTCCTAACATTGCCATATTTTTATTTGGGTGACAACAGCAGGATATAATTTCATAGATATTTTAGAATCCCGTAGTGGAACCTGGCACACACACTGTCAGGCCAGATGTTGGGGTCTGTTCTTGTTTTATTTTTAAAACAAAGACTCATTTAGGCATTATTGATTGAAATCTGCAAAAAACTCTCAAGACTTAGTATTTGTTGGTTAGCATCTAAATCAAAACCAGATCTATTCTGTAGTTAGGTTTTGCAAACTACTGAACACTAAGGTGGACTAAACACATTAAACTGTCATGAATTACATGTCCTATGTGCAAATTTAGACAGCAGAGCAAAATCAGCTGAATACACCTCTTTGTTTTTTTCTCTTCCATTAAAAGCAAGTCCAACAGCAGGCCTCACTTGCAGCAGAATAACTAGAGTTTAGGGATAATTACTCAGAGAGACCTTTAAGGAAGCTATCAGTCCACAATCCCGTGGATCCAGGAGAAAGCAGGTAAACAAAAGGTACCAGCCCGAAGCTATGCAATTATCTGGCCCTTCCATGTAGCCTGTCTCATCTATACCCCTAATACTTAATAAGGCAACTTCTCAGTTCAGCTATTCCATAGCTCTATATTCTTGAGTCATTAACAACATGATCAATAGAATGTTAGTAATAACTAAGTAATAACTAAATTCAGAGACAGCTCTGAATTATTACTGACCAACAGGTAACTGAAGTTCCCTTATTTCCCTTGCCAGGATGTTGCAGTATGGAATCATAGAATTTTGGATTGAAAAAGACCTTTGAAGATCATCTTGTCCGACCTTCTAACTACAGCAGGTACACGTTTCACTAGACCAGAATGCTCAAAATTTCATCTAGCCTGGCCTTCAACATTTCCTGATGGGGTATCCATAGGTTCTCTAGGCAACCTGTTCAAATACAGGGCCCTGGATTTCGAGCAGGTAACCAGCTTCATTGCACAGCCAATTGGCCCAGGCATGTATAAACACTAGCCACAGTGAAACACCTCACAGCTATTGCTTCTAGCTGTGTTGGGAACAACAGCTCTCTGGCTCAAGCAACAATCTTGCTCCTGTCTGTGTCATTCAAATCCTGAATTGTCAAAGAGAATGATACCATGCAATCATAGAATAGCCTGAGTTGGAAGGAACTCATAAGGATTATCAGGTCAAATCCTGGCCCTGCATGGGATAATCCCAAGAATCACACCATGGGCATGAGAACATTGTCCAACTTCTTGAAGTCTGGAAGATAGTGGTTTCTTGTCCAGAGAGTGAACCATGATTATAGTATAGATGATGGGTGACAAGAAAAAATGTTTCTGAACAGCCTATAATTTTTCACCAAAGAAGCTGTACATACAAGCTCTACGTGGAATTAGGAAGAGGCAGGTTCCAAGTAATTAGAAGGAAATATTCCTCAGATATGTGATAATTTCTTGCCAGGAGACATTCTTGACCATACATTCAAAACTGACTGGACAGATTCATGGACCAAAACATATTGAGTACAAACCAAAAAGACATCACCTCTGAGTCAAGAGCTCTGAATACCATGAACTGGAAAACAGTGAAGCATTCAGAGAAAGCCACATTAAGGCTCTATTCCATTATGCTCTTGCCTGTGGGTCTCTATTGACATACTATCTCTAACAGCACCTTGGCTAAAAGAACCTTTGGTCGGTGCAACATAGCTATTTGTTTTATACCTTGTCAGGTTCAGGTACCCTACATGAACTAGACAACCAAAGATCCCTTGTGACTGGAATGATCTTGTGATGATGATCTTATGCAGTGTACTAATCTCATTTACCAAACCCAGTGCACCTTGCATTCCATTTTTGCTACCCAAACACAAAAATCCAGATACACATGTTCAGCCTGTGTCTGATCATCATAATCCCATCCCACTGCTTAGATGTCTCAGCCTCACAGACTAAACAGGGAAGGAACGCTGCTGCCAAAGCAATGAGCAACAACCAGGCACACAGTCAAAGCCATGTACAATTATTCAGGTCCAAAGCACTCCCAAGGATTTTCCAATTAATATGAAAGCACATGTTTTTACCAAGATATTAGGTCTTACTCTCCTATACAGATGAGCATTTGCATTCCAGCTTTTCCTGGAAGTAGACAAAATTGTCATTGTCTGATATATTATTGCCATGGAAGGGCATCATGAAGCATATACAAAGCTCAAGGCAGACAAGTTAAAATTGCTGTTGGAATACCCACCTTTTCTTTTGGTGAATTTGACTATGCAGACTTTAAATATATTTATGTGAGTAGTTGTTTATTATTATTATTATTACTAATTCCACTTGAAGGTTAAAAGCAATTGAATTTGAGAGTCTAAGCAAGGTGGAGGCAACCATAGAGGGATAGTATCTGTCTGCACATTACCATTTGCATTATTGATTAATATTGAGCAAAAAGTTACAAATGAGAAAGCTGCAAGTTTGTAATTTGGACACTCGCCATGAGAGAGCTGCCAGTTTTTGCAGAAGCAAACACTGAATTACCCTTCCATTCCATGTTCAAATGCCTGTGTTGATATAATGAAAGAGAGCTTTGAGGATAAAATTAATTTTTTGATCTAAGCATACATATGTTAAGAAGCAAGGAAACAGAAGAATCTGGAACTAAGGATTTACAAAGCTAAAAGGTAGACCAGATTTTGTTACCACTGCACACTACTGATGCCTACACTCATGTGACATACTCAGGATGCTCTCATAAAATTTCTGCATCTTGTCTCTGTTCTTATCAAAACCAGTGATGCTGCAGGGTTGGGGTTGGCAGGGGGAAAGGGTACAAGAGAGAGAATGTATCACAGATCCTATTTCAAACCTTGAACTGAGTTTCCTTCCTATGGTTGTCATATGTTAATATATTGCAGGCACAGCGTGAACCCATTCTTTTCCCTCACACCTGCAGCAGAAAGACAGATGGACAGGGACTAGAATGAGACAGATGAGACAGTCTAGCATAGGTTTTCTGTGTCCAGAGGTCGGAAAGCACCCTTACCTAACACAGAGGATTGCATTAAGGCCCTGAGGCCCTGCAGGGATCCCAGTAGCCTCTGCTCCTTCCCTTCCTCCCTCTTCTCAGCTCAGTCACCACAATGCCCAGCACAGGCAGAAAAGGAATTGTTTATAAATCAGTGTCCCCTTCAGCAGGTGACAAAAGCCTTGGCTAAATTGTGGCAGGCCTAGTCGCTACTCTGCAATGGCTTTTCCCACACAGACACTCAGGCTCTGCAGCCATGGCACAAACACTTTCGTCAGTCTCCTGTGAGCTTCTTCATACCTTGGTCCTCCCCTCTGGGTGCCAGTCCAGTGCTCAACAAGAGCTGAATACTGTCAGGGTAGATAAGTACATGGGTAGGTCATGCTACTCCATCTTCCTTTCATACAGCCTGTACCCCATTTAGCACTACTTAGCATCTGAAATTGTTCACAATTTGATTACTTAAAATATCATTAAGCTGACATAAGTAGATCATCATCACAAAAATTTACCTTCCAAATTAGGCAAAAAATCTCTTTCATTACAGACTTGCCTTTCACTAAAACAACAATTCATTGCTTTATCACCAGCAACAGTTTTCTCTCCAAACAGAGTTATTTCTAAAACATTTATAGGAAATTGTCATAGCTATAATTTAGTCAAATAATTGTTATTACTTGACCATAGGCTTCTTCACATTTTCAATATTTATCACATTAGCTTCCTTGCACTGATATCATTAAGAATAATTTTAACTCCCAGTTGCAGGCCTTACCAGTGTACTGAGGTACAGGCTCAATTTGTTGAAGAAAACAATCCTGCAGGTTTCCCACTTCAGCAAGGGTTCCTCCAGCTACCAGCTTTAGCTCATCCAGTGTATCCTGGGCTCACAAGAAAAACAGAGCTCACAATTCTGGTACAACAATGGGAAAAATATGAAGTATCAGACAGAGTAAATTAATTTTTAAGAGAGGGAGTACATTTCCTATGCATGCAGAGGTCCTACACTATTCTCTTCACGACCATCCATCACCATTTGAACAGTATAAAATCTCTAATCTTTGTCTTGAAGATTTTCACATAGCTGTGGTCTTATTTCAAATTTTTTTTTTGTTACTGCTCCAAATCATATGATCTCACATATTAAGAAGTTCACATATTTCTGTGGCATTTGATTTTTTTAAAGCGCATCCAAAGCAGGTTTTTCTTCTTCTCTCCTCTCAAACAGGTACACGTATTCATGTCAGGAATATGGGCACCACAGTCATTCTAAAAACAAGCCTGTAATGAAACAAAGTGGGCAAGCTTGTGGGCAGAACGTCTTTCTTCCTTCTAATAGGTATTTTTGATTAATGATGATGGAAGATGCTCTGGAAGACACTGTTTATCTCAGACTGCGGATAGGGAGATGACTGCAAGCTTTATCAACTCCTAGTTGGCAGACAGAGGAAGAAACACTATTACAATCAAACAGATGAGGGTTTCACCCTGGCACCACAAGAGTCCCCCCCTTTCTTTTGTCTTTTTTAGTCTCTTGGCATATCATGAAGAAGAAAGCCACATACACCTACAGACAAGCATCACTCATATAGGACAGCTGCAGAAGCCAGGGAAAAGCTGCCCTTACTGCATTAGCTAAGTCCTTACAAAAAGTCCACTCACTAAAAAAACAACTAGATTGAGGTGAAGGAGGCAGAACTTTTTGGATTTTATTAAAAAAGTTAAAAATTATGTTTAAAACAAATAGTGTAATTATTATAGGGTTCATAATTTTTTTAGAGTGAGCTAAGATTTCACCTGCTCCATAGGGAGCTTCTATTTACATTGATTTCACAACTCAATATTAAAGTATTACTGTACAGAGCTTGGCTGCTGTGAGGATTGAGGTTTGAATTCAGCAATCCATAAGTTCAGTCTGGTGATTCCTCAAAGTCCTCAGCCTGTTCCCAGTTTTCGTGCTCACCTGTGGCTTCTCCTGGAGAGTGCGCAACTCAGCTGCCACCACCTTCTGAGACAGTGCTGAAAAGGGTTTTGGCAAGTCCTCAATGGCACCTACTTGCAGGCAGTCCAGGTACAACTCTATCGTGCTCAATCCCTGCTGCAGGCCACTCAGCCACAAGATGACAGCATGGGGTTTCCCATCAGCCAGCTGGATGTTGCTAAAGATTACGGAATTCAGCCTTCCATCACTCTTCAGATAGCGCAGCACCGCTGGGACAAAATACACAGAAGGACTATCAGACGGTAGCAGATAGCCTGAGGCTAATCAAGGGACATCCTGTGGAAATCTGCAATTGCTCCAGTATTTTTCCACATGTCCGCTTTTGTAAATGCATCCCATACGCAGACACAATGGTAATAACAAATGGGACATTGACTTTCAAAGCAGCACTAGCAGGATGCTTGTGTGACTCCCTATTTGTAAAGTTCTGCTGCCTGTGCTGAGTTTGTCCAGGCCTCTCTAAATGGCTTAACCAAAGTCACTTTGCAGGCTAAAAGGCAAGTGGTAAAGTTACAGGGCGTAGCAGGCAGCCTGCAGTCAGCAGCACTTTGGTATCTACTCTGTAGCAGAAGTGTACCACTAGAAAATCAATTTCAGTGATGAATATTGCATACAGTGGAGCCGACTAAGAGTGTATCCAAATGTATAATTAAAAACCAAAGGAAGAATGTTTCCAAACCAATAACCTGCACTGCTCTGTAACAAACACTCAGTAAAACCAAAGTATAATGCAGAAAAGGCATAGTCCACTCCTAGAGATGACTAAACCTTCTCTCAGCTCTTTTTAAAAGCATTAGTGACTGACCTACTGAATAAAAAATGCTCATTTCATTAAGTAAAATGCACCATAAAAAAATCCATAACAGCAGACACATACTCTTACAATATCTGCTGAGTAATATAGAAAAAAAAAGTCTCTTTCCTAAGGAAATTGGATCAGTAAACTACAATCTGTGAGCCAGATCTCTAGGATCAGCTAGCTACTTCTCTCCACAAAATCTGTCCCTGGCTCTTCAACTGCATATCTGCAGAAGCAACAAGCTGAATGCACCTGGACAGGGTATAACTACCCTGCAATATCAGACAGACCTTGTTTCAAAAGATCCCACTGATCACCAGCTGACAGTCTCTTATTTCCTGATTGTAACAGTTATATGCATGAGGAATCAAGCTGCACAGACACCAGGCATCTAAATATTTACGTGCTGGCTCCTGCTAAAGTCTGAAATTCACAGACAGCTGCTACAGTTGCATCAAATGAGAGCTCACAAATGGTCTGACACTAAGTCAACCAAAAATTGTGGATATAGTGGAGGTAAAAGCTTTGGACTAGCTTTGGACCTAATAACAGCTACTTTCTGAATCCATCTAATTTCTATTCATTTAACAGCTACTTTTCCATCTTTCCACTACTAGTATAATTGCTTTGATGCTATGATATTTATTTGTTGGTGACCTCCAAACTTACTGTGCACACGCTCCCTAAAATTCTTCCAATTCCTCATAAAGAACTCCAGCATGAATGGGGCAGGGTATGTCTCCATCTTTGAAGTCTACACTAGTGCTACAGCCTCAGCAGCTGTGATCAATATCAGGAATGTTTTCACTACTGTCTATGTCAAAACACTGCCAGAGCTGAGATTTCCGCAGAGGCGCATGAGGTCACCAGTAACTTGCTAAAAGATAGCATTTCTTGGCAAACTCAAAGATACAACAAGACAGAGTACATTGCAGGCATTTTATTTATGAGAATATTATGCACGCCTGGTCATATAAAAGTAAGGTCTTTGGATCTGGGCCCTGCATTCATAGCGACCAAACACAACAGTAGCCTAGAGAAAGGAAGTGGAGATGGAGGCAGGGCCTAGAACAGACTGCCAGAATCATTCTAGGACAAGGAGCAATAAAGCTTGGAAGGAGGATCAAGTATTCTTCCCTCAGCCAAAGCCAAATATTCATCTGGTAAACTAGAGTAGGCTTTTGAAGAGCGATTTTCTTGGATCACAGCCTCCACCTCTAAGATTTAACTCATTCAAGCCTTTGCAGTATGTTTGCTACTTGAATATTTTACAGATGTTCATGAGAATGTCACAAAACTGCTAAAGAAACAAATTTTCTACTAAAATAGGAGCTGCTTCACAGAATTGTTTAACTGCAACACTTCTATGCACTAACTGCTGTTTGCTCCATAAAGGAATAATTTAAAAAGGATAAGAAATCCATGGATGCGATCTGTCTCTGAAACGCACAATTGTCTACCACAACTTTAGCTGTTAACTCAGTAACATAGACCTGTGCTTTTAAAAACATTTAGGTGTTATACCACAATAAAACCAGAATATGAGGCAATCATTGGGAACAAAACTCTTTAAAGTGACATTTTAAAGTATAACTAAGTCCTACTTTGAGGTCCTTAGATTGGATTTGGATCTAGAATCCATAACTAGAAATACCATGCAGAGAAATACCACAGATATTAAGACCCTGCATTTTGTTGAGATGCCAATATTGCTTCACCACTCAAGTGATGATGTTCACTCTTGAGAGGATCATACACAATTCACACACTCCATACTTGCAGGTGACATGACAATCTGCTGGACACAGTTTAACTTGCCGTATGAAGTAGCCACATGGGATCCCTAACACTTCCAGAGAAATCACATGTGAAACACTGCCTACCACTTGCTCACTGCCATATGCCTTGAACAAGGTGCTCTACAGTAATAATGAGGCAAAGAAATCCAATGAACAGTCTCACTGCAAACAGCCTCTCTCTCTTTGGCCAATCCTTTACATCAATCTGATGGTCAGTCCTTGACTTCAGCTAGGTTACGGATAACACTGGTCACCAACAGGACAAGTTGCTTCATGCTGCCTATACATCTGCCACTGTTCCGTTTGTCCTGTCACAGATGCTTCTCAAACACTAAACAAAAGAAACCATGTAACCTTCCACCAGAAAAACTTAAACAGACTTAAGAGACTGCCAGTAACCATCAGACAGGCAGATATTTTTGAAATCAGAGTTTGATGTGTTCAAACTTGTATGTATATAGACACATTTGTGTATATACATATTCCTATATACATGTACATTTACACACATAATTGTGCATGTGTGAGAGGGAGAGTGATGTGCAATCTGCCATTTATTTAGCAATTAAGTCAGTGTTAGGAATTGTATGACACTTCTGATGAGGCTGTGTGACCATGTATTACCCATTCCCAACACACACAGCTCTTATTCCCTTACCTCAGAAGGATTTTGGCAGACCTGATAAAACTACTTATGTTTTACCTCATTTTTCAATAATGTTTAACAAAAAGGTGTTTCTTCTTTTGCAGCATATAGAATATTTCCCTATGTACAAACTGAAATTTCTCAGTATATTCGATTCAGCTAATTAGTAGCAAATTACTATAGCAGTGAAGTCAATGCAGCAGCAATAATAAATCAATAATCTTTCACTGAATCTTAAAATTGTAATATATCCTAGACCTGGTTTACAGATCAATGAAACTCTCTATTTCTAAAACTGCTGCAGTTCCTACTCTGACTCCTGATTAACTAATTCCGATAAATAAGAGCAAACACTTTATTTCACTCAACAGATCTTGTTGGTGCTAGGAATATTTGTCTTGCATAGTCACATCTAACCTCCAGGGTCAAGCGGAACAAGAACCTGCCTTTCATATGCATGAGGAAGCATGTGCGTGTGTCCCTTGCATTCCTGAGTTATAAGAACCAGTGATTGTCCCTAGGGGAAAAAGGAAAAAAAAATAAAAAGACCAAACCAAACTGACTCCTTGCTCCATACTCCATTTTTTCCTCCTTTCTCAGCATTGCTCAGAGTAAGCACCGCAGCCGAGATGAGATACCAGCTGATTGTCAGGTCAGCTGCCCCTGGCCAGGAGAGAGCAGCATCAAGAAGATGAAGGAAAGAGATGAAGAAGTGACAGAGGATGTGAAAAGAGCATGCAACAGGAATGGCTCAAGCACAAAGGTTAATCACACAGTTGTCAACATTTATCTGTCACATACCAGTAACTATGGATCCAACACCAGTTCTACCCTGCACATCCCAAACAACTCACCTTTACTCATCCGTCCCATTACCGTAAATTCAAAATACTTGCTGTTGTCAGCTGATGAATATAGGCCAAAAACAGTGGCTGTGCTCTTTGGCTGTAATTTGAATGTTGAGAGCAAGTACACTTCATTCAGCATAGGATCCCCAAATGCTTGTTGCAAGAAGTTCAGAACCACTCGCTTGTTGGAATAAGGAAGAAGATCAAAAACTGGGAGGGAAAAAAAAAATCAAATTTCAACAGCAAATTAAATATAATAATGATCAAAGAAGAATGTGATTTGAAGCATCATATTGGAGACTGTACACTCTTCCTATCAAAAATAAAAAAACTATCAACAATTATCACAATTATTATAAAAAAAAAAAGATCATCTGTAAAGATCATGAAGTTCAAATCCCTGGCACTGGAAGGGATATCTTTAGTAATCTGGTCTAGTGAAACATGACCCCATACATGAAGGAGTTTGGACTAGATGGTGCCTGCCAGCTACAACTATTCTATGATTCTATCAAAAAATCTATAATTTTTTGCAACTGATACTATATCAGCAACTTTTATTTTTCAAAGGAATTATTTATAAGTTACTAAAATAGAAATATCTAGTCTTCAAAATGAGGTAGATCTCCAACATTCTTCTTTTATGAGGATTCACCTCAACAGAAAGCTTTTTAACTTACTTCTGCTTTCATAAATTCAGATATTTGTGTTCACATATCAATAAGATAAGGATTCAGCATTAAAATTTTCAGACAGATTTCCAGAGTGCTCATCCTTGGATAGCATTTGCAGGGCACCAATTAAAATGCAAAAAAGCCAGATAAGCAATATGATGTTCACTATCTTCTTCTCACTTCACTGGCTTTTCAGAATATATATTATACAAATAAGACTCATATTCCCCTCCTAGCACAGAAAACAAAGAAATACAGGCCTGACAAAAAACCCAAAACAAAACCAAACCAAACAAACCCACAAACCCTGAAGGCATAGTAAAAGTTGTTTCAAATTTTTATTTTAGTTTTTCCACAATGCATCAGCAAAGACTCTATGATTTTACACATACATATGCCAGCTATGTCCCTTATGGCATGAAACAACAAACTGGAGTTTTCCTCAGTATTCCTAAATCTATGAAATCTCTGAACTCAATGAACTCTTCCATTAGGTTTCTTGATTATCTCCTATTCCAACCCGCCACAACTAAAGCAGTATATATACTAAACCCTGGCAGTAAAGTCTGGCAAATTATTATGCATAAGTGTTATTTAAATAAAAGAGCACACTGAGCCATTGTATACCACTGACACTCCATAGGCCTACCATAGCTGGCCACATTTTTTCTCCCACACCAGAACAACACTGTAGAGCTGTCACCAGAGAGGAGCCGTAACACCAGGCAGGAGGCAAAGGCACATGACAGCACATTGTGCCTTAGCTTGATTCAATTGGTTGTACCAATAAGTTTAGTTTCCCAGGCTGAAAAAAACCAGGAGTGGACCTTTGCAGGCGAGCCTTGTCTACACAGCACAACTCCAAGGCTCTTGTCTATAAGGCAAAGAGGTCATTCTACCATTCCAGTGTTTCCAAACAGGAAAGGACTTAAGAGCACTCGAAGATCAACCATGCGGGCACACACACCTTCCTACAGATATGTGGGAAACTCTGTTCCCTTAGACTAGAGTGTGGGTTCATGATGCTCCCACCACCCATTGTAAAGCATGCATTCATTTAGACACTAATGTTATTTCCAGAAAAGACTAATGTTATTTCCCCCTTCATTTCATGAAGTCATTGAAATAATCTCTGAAGTCTACACGTGTACTGGGTCTAAGGATCTCATGACTCTGCAGACAATTTTCAGGACACACTACAAAAAACCTCAGGCCCTTGATTGAATGCAGTAGTAATACTGTTGTCAAACAACTAAGAAACATATATGTAAGGTGCAGCTGGTCAAAAGACTTCTTTTTCATTCAGTTCAGATTTATAGCATCCCAGAACAATCACTGCTGCCACTAAAACCAGTGACATGGAAAGCAGAAGCAAAAGGCTGAGTATTTCATCATATTTAGCGCAGAGAGCAAAGCAACTGCCCATAGGAGAGACTGAAATGTAACTCACTACTCTGTACAACAGCATTTTACAAAGAATAGCCATTCATAAAATACAGCTGCATTTCCTCAGCTGGAGCAATGCAATACAATACCGAAGACTTTGATAGCATGAAATATAGCTACACATTTTATTCAGTTGTAAGTCTATTGGCTGAATTTCCATCAATTCCTGTGATACTTATTAATCTATGCTAGAGTCACTTAAAAATATTATGAAAGTAATAACTAAACACTGTGAATGTCTGTCTAATATGATAGAAAACATTTATTAAAATTTTGTAATTTGCATATTTAAATTAATACTCAAGTTGGTTTGGTGGTTTTGTTCCACAAAGCACAGTGCCCCAGCCAGATCTTTCTGCACCATGTTATCAAAGTCTTTCCTGGGATATCTTTACTGACCAGCATGTGGATGCACTACATTATTAGATCCATCTTTATGCACAACTTACACACATGTTAGCAAGTACAGCTAGCAGAAGAATGAGGGGGTTATGAAAATTAATTTTACATCCTTAGCAGAGTTGGAAAAGAGAGACAGCTCTTGGCCATTATAGAGACAATTATTTGTTTGGGAGGAACAGGGAAAAAAAGATCCACGAAGATTCCACATTTCATTTTTTGAAGAACCTCACCTCTTTGTTCCTCTCCGTGGAAAGACAGATTTGAAATCAAATGTATAGAATAGGACTGCCAAAGCTGAAAGCCACAAGCAGCTGGTTTTAATCCATGCAATAGGTTGAAGACTCCAACATGCTTTTGTGCCTTCAAGCAGGAGAGTGCATACCCACTGGGCTAAACTAAGCCTGCTTGTGAGACAGACTAGGAATTCTCTCCTCCACCTTCCTTCCGTGGTTTTTAGAATAGAGCTGATCACCCTCCTAGCCAAATGCTAACAAGGGATGAGCTACACGGTGAGACAGTGGTAAACCACTCTTTGGAAATCTACCCAAACCCAGCAAGGCTAGATTTTCAGATGACAGCTAGAAGATATGACAGGATGTGTTAGGATGAGGCGGCACGGAGGGGTGAAACTAGTGACACAGGAGAGCATGGAACTTAAAACATCCCTTCTTTCCTCTAACTCTCTTGCCATATCACACCAGCTTTTTAAGACCTTCCAAGGCTGTTTCCTTGCCACACCAAATCATAACTGTAGATGTAAACACAACTGCTTAGCAGTTTTCAAGGTAATTATTAATGGCTTAGACACCTGGAGTGAAATTCTAACCCCGTAGCGCAACAATTATCCACTGACCCCAAGAAGCCGAAAGCACCCCTTGTTGAGAGTGGCGTTTTTCATTGGCCCCTTCCCCTGACTAGTTAAAAATTTGGGTGGTTTTTTTTTTTTTTTTTTTTCTATTCGGTAATACATGACTTGTCATTACAACAATTCTCTGAAATGTTTTCACACCGTAAAAGCCTTCAAAAGCTTTTGGAAATGCAGCTGTATTATTGTCACTGGCTGTCTTTTAGATCTGTTTAAGTAATTACCGATTGCAGTGTCAAAAATCATTCTGTAAGGTAATGGAGGGGGTTAAAAATGTAGCGAAAACCACAAGCAGCTTTAAGGCTTTTGGAGCAGCACGAAGTTGCACTAACTGCTGCACTCGGCAGCGGAGCGGGTTCCAGTCACAAGCTGCTACAGCAGAACGATACCACCCACTGAACTCAAGCTCTAAAACACAGCAGCTCCTAACTTAGTACGTGTATAATATTGCCACGCCAATGCTGGGTGTAGAAGTACGAGTTTTCCTATGAACTTTACTACGTAGTAGAGTTTTCCCAAAGAGTTTTCCCGGCTCAGAAATTCACTTCTTATTTAGGAGAACCCGCAGCCGAAAAAGGGCTAATTAGATTCTCCACGCACCCATCCGCACACCTACAAAAGCACTTTCAGGAGGCTGCCTAGGGGCAGCTG
>VZTB01014683.1:211081-236494 GCA_013397245.1 Thryothorus ludovicianus | reverse complement strand
TTTCTTCCATAAATTATCTGCCAACATCCCCTGTCCCCATCACATCTTCTAAGGCCAGGCACAGTTTACTGTTATGCTCTGACTTCTTTTTCACTGTCCCCTTGAAGCAATGGCCACATCCAGTCCATACAGCCAATGGGGCCAATGGCAAACACACATGGCAAAAAAAAAATATGGGGGCAAAGAGTAAGAGATATTTTAATTTTTTGAGATTATTTTTTCATTATTATTTTCCAGCCTGAAAACTCTTGGCAGACTAAAACTCATCAGTTCCTTCTAGCATTGTAAGTGGAGATTATGTAATATTTACAGTGATATTAATGCAATCAATCAGCGTCAGCAAGTGGAGATGTGGGAGCCAGCTATACACACGAGAGAAAAGTGGGGAAAAGGGAAGCACAAAGGGGTCCCTGTGATGGCCAGGGAAAGATGCCAAATAATTTCACTGCTTTCCAAACTAATATGTTACAAAATAACACAATCAGCTTTGGCCCAGTTCATTAAAAATAATTGACTTGACTGCTCAGTGACTTCCCGGCAGACTGGAGATGCCCACGAGCACCCAGGCGCTCCCATAAACACCTTTCCTCCTCCCATTTGAAGGGAAAGACTTTGCCCAGCCCTGCTCCACCTCAGTTCCAAATGATGTCAAAGGAGCCCTTGTTGGACCATGGGCTAGTGGGAATGGTGAACGAGTCATGGATCAAGAGCCCCCACCGAGCAGAAGGGCTTGGCCACCGCTCCCTCCACTTCCAACAAAATGCCAGTGCCTGAAAGAGGCCGTTCTTCCCAAGGTGTGGGCCTTGCAGCACCAGGCAAGGGACTTTGCCACCCTGAAACAAGCAAACAGCAACTTCTGCTGCATTCTTTTATTGTCCTTTTCTTCTTCAGGTGGAAATACTAAGCGGGAATTGTGGCAAGAACTTGATTGCTGCATCGCCATTGGAAAAAATTTTGGCAGCAGGGAAGAGGCGTTGTTTTGCTGTACAAGGGTGGCAAGTGGGACCTACAGATGATTTGAGAAAGGCTTCAAACTCAGCCCAGCCAGCTCCCAGGTAGGCTGCAAAGGGCTCAGCAGTTGGCTTCCAAGGAGCTGGGAATGTGCTGAAAAATAGCAGCTGGGAATGTGCTCTGGTCCCTGTCTCCCAGGGTGGAAACACTGCAGGCATCTCTAAACCATATCTTGGAATAAGCCTTTCCTAAATAGCTGCTACTGATGTCTGGACCCCAGCCTACAGTTTGGCAGAGACCAGTCTTGGGATTCAGGTCTTAATGTGGAGTGTCTCAAGTTCTGATGATGCTGGAATGAGAGATCTCTGCTGCTCTGACTGGTGGGTCACTCTCACTGGGGGGAACAGGCAAATCAGTTTAGAAGAGTCATGTCACATCCTCATAAACCCACGAATGCTTCCTTCAAAAGGTGCAGGAAGGGATGAATTATGTTGTTTTCTCCATTTTAAGATGTTATATAATTGTTGAGATACTGGGTCGCATGGTTCTCACATCCCAGTAGAAGATCTGATCTCTGACTTCTGCTGAACAATGGAAGAGTTCCATAGCCAAAAATGACTAATCTAAGAAATTTAGGTCTACTCTAGAAGGGTCACTGCCTGCTGATGTGCTTGCTGAACTGAAAAATTTACTCTTACAGAATTTACCCTGGCATGCTACCTAAAGAACAAAACCTGCATTTCTTTAGAAATGTGTCAACTGAGAAACAGAGGAAAGGACCCTAACAAAATTAAGAAAAACTGAAGTGATGGAAAGGCCTGAAACCTTACAGCATTTTCTTTAGAGGGCTTTTTCAATCAAGAATTCAATTTAACTTCTGGAGTAAGAAATTCCAGTTATGCTTCATTTGGACAGAGCACAGTCTTTATATTTTAAAAACCATCAAGTGCAGTAAAAGAACAGGAGAGACATAATTTTCCCCATGTTCCTGCTTGTTGTGTTACCCCAAACCCAGAGGCATGCTCAGGCCAAGGTCAAAACATACTCAGGGCAGATTTCTTTTTTCCTGCTGACCTCCTGCCAGAAGCCACCTGAGGAAATTCCAACGCCTCCAAGAAAGATTTGCTGACATCCACCTTGTTTGAAAGGGAAGGGCCAGCTGAGTGGCAGAGCACTGCTCAGCTCCTGACCCCAGTGCAGATGGAGATAAGGCTGGGGATGATGACCCCTGGAATGCTGATTTGGAGAGAAACAATTGGCCTGGCTGTGATTGAGAAACCCCTGTTCTCCAGAGGAGGATCAGCACGTGGGCAGCAGTGAATTTTTCGAGAGCAGCCCTCCCCTCCAGTGTGTTTGGCAATAAGAGCCACTTGTCTCTGAACAGGCACTCAGCATGTGATCATTTTTGGGCTCCTTCCCATTTAGGAGCATGACTCTTGGGGAAAGCTTGACATCAGATTATGCCCTTCTCCGAGAGTACAAAACTCTGTTTCAGGCCAAGTTTTGTGCATTTCTGACTCCTGAGCCATGCTCTCACTTCTTCTCTGTCCCAATGAGTCTATTTTGGGCTGAATTCCTAGTGACATGAGCAAAAATTCCTAGAAAAAGACCCTTGTACGCAGATGGAAGAGCAAACTCTTTTAACCACAACCACAAACCACTTCCATAAACTCCAACCTTTTGCTCCAGCTTTAGGTTTTCTTGCAGAGACTTGGAAGCTTTCTGGGCAAAGTTTAGTGCTCTTGGGGAAAAAGGGCCCCTTTTTTATTGCAGCAGAAACCTGTTCCTTGCACCATGAGGGTGCTCACCAGAAACCTTTGTCACTGGGAGCAAAAGAGAAAGAACATTTCCTCCAGAGAACTTCAATCACGTAAGCAACTAAATTAGTGGCTGATCTGCCTTTGATCTCTTTGTAATCTCCACAGAGATATTTATTTAAGTGAATATAGAGCAGGAATTAACCTCCTGTGCAGGGAAGAGCCTTACAGAGTAACCTTTTTCTCTCCCTGTGTAGAGGAGCTGTTGAGCAGTTTAACCAGGCATCTAAACTGACTTAGAGACTTAAAGACTTAGCTTGAGTAGACACCTGGAGGTGTCGTCACCTTCTGGAGATGAATTTTTTTCTCTGTGCCTCCATGGAGTGAGAAATGCTTCATTTGTGCTTCAAAATCTGGACAACACCTTTCCCAACACTAAACTGACCAAGAATTAACAGCGGACGGAACGGTGACCTTAAATGTTTGTTCCAGGAGAGCAGCAGTTGCTTTCCCTGGTCTGTGGTGATATTCACAGCTTTCTCTGTCTGTCACACTGAGGCAAAATTTACGCAATGCCCCGGCTGTACATTTATCCACACTTCTGGTGCTTTAGCAATCTGGCTTCTCAGCTAGAGGCTGGAGCCAAAGCATATTAAGAAATGAGCCTGTGTTTTGAACATATGCTATCAGCAAAGTCTCATTTTTTTGTTGCCACTTAGTATTTCTTAACAGGAGGAGAATGCACATGGGGCTGTCTCGAGGCAGGAATGATGCTTTACACCTTCAGGCCACTTGCTGCCACTGGTCTGCAGTGCAGAGGTGTCCAATTCTGACCCACCCCAGTTAGGACTAATGGGAAAAATCATCAACAGTAAAACACTGAGATGCTGCCAAATCACCCACCACCTTGTTGAAGGCAAATATGGAATAAAAAGGACTGAGCTGCATGTGACCTTAGGATGAAAGATGGACTGGAGAGAGCTGTTCACCCCAGTTCTGGAGAGCCATGGGCTTGGCCAGCAGTTCCTGGCTAAATGATGGGTCCATCCTGTTTGTTATAGACACAGAGCAGTCCTTGGCCACTGCTCTTGTCTGTATTTCTATTTGTGCTGATAATACACATTTTTAAAGGCGATCTTAATTGCTGCACTAGATTTATTAGCAGGGATAGTATCCATCCTTTCCTTCCACCCCCTCCCCCCTCCAGCTCAATCCATCATTTTTACGAGAGGGCAAGTTGAGGACCACACCTCCTCTGCTTCCCAGGGACAGCCCCGTGGCCATCAGCTTCCCCATCACCCAAAAATCAAACAGGATGAGTTCATAGAAAGCTGGTAAATGACTGAATGTGAGCACAGGGAGGCCAATTGCATTATTTTCACCCTGAGCAACCCGAGGTGCCAGTACCATTGCATCTATTTAGCAGCAGGGTAATGAGAACAAAGAAGCTTTGGGGTAGAATCCGAATCACATCCTCCTATCAAACCCTGCCGAGCCAGGATTGGGAAATGGCAGAGCCTGCAGCCCGGAGCTGTGCAAAGCTGCAGGGGTAGCAGCCCTTGGCTGGTGCCAGGCTCCAGGCTAAAGTGAGCTCTACAGGAGGGAGCTTACAGGCCTCTAATGGGATGTAAACTGTGTTTCTGGGCGCAGCAGAAAGCGTGTGGCTGGTGTCTGAGCAGATCCTGGCAATCTGCATCTTTCGATGTAAGCACTGGTGGTGCCAAGCAATTACGAATGTTTATAGAAACTGATGGCCTGCATCTGTTTAAAATACTTCCCAGTGTTTAGACTGACAGGACAGAAAACATTCTGCAAGGAGTAAGCAAAAATTGGATGGTTTTATATATATGTATATCTGTTTTTGGTTTTTTGGATTTTTTTTTTTAACTTAGAAGGACTCACACTAAATTGATTAACTACTCAAATTCATTAGCACTGCAAGCACTGTAGGGTGAGCACAAGCCATAAACCTGCCTTTCTGAATGCTAGAGAATTATTAAACTGTAAGAAAACTCTTCCAGAGGGTGAAGCCTGTTTGGAAGTAGACTGAAGCAAGAATGTGGTCTCATATCACAGCAGCTTTGTAGCCTTCCTGCTTGATCTTAAACAAGACAAAGCTTTCTCTCCATTGAGAAATCAGCCAGGATGGCTGATCCCAGTCACTCCAACTGAGATAACAACCATTCTCACTGCAGTGTAGCTATTTACAGATGGAGCAGAAGAGCATGCTGAGCTCCCAGCATCATCTGCTTGCAGAGGGTAACCAGATCTGTTGCCCTGAAGAAGAAGAAGAAGAAGCCTGACCAAAGCCTTTGGCCTTATCTCATCTGCCTGTGGTGGCTCCTTATCTCCACCCCAACTCTGCCCTTTCCAGGCTTTGACTCCTTCCAGGAGGCTCTGCAGAGTCAGGGGTCCTTCTTCACACCAACACCCTGCTGGAACCTTGGGATGCTCCTTCTTTGATTCAGGCAGCTTTGGCCACGAGTAAAATGTCCAGACAGTTTAGGGATGAAAGAAGCTGAGATTTCAGAGGTGGTGACCAGGACAGCAAAGAGAGCAGAGCTGTATAGTGCTGCATTCCCACAGCCCTCAGTGACACGAGGGCTTTTCAGAGACCTCAGCAAGCCACTGCAAACTTGATCCACATCCAGAAACCCAAGGATTGCTTCAGAAATGGCCAAACCCCAGGACCTCATTGCCAAGCCCAAGAGCTTTGGCAAAGCACCTTCCCTCAGCTGCAGCAACTCTCTAAGCAGCAAATAGACACATTAACACTCAAATTTTCATACATATACCCTGGGGCTTGTTTGTACAGCCAACCCTATCTTCCTCTTCCTTGGGCATGAGCTGCTGGGCTGCTGGGCTTTGCCACCTGGCTACTGAGAGAAGCCTTCCCTCATTAGCAGCTTGCAATCTTGCTATAAATCTCCCTGTAGGGCTCACTCTTGGGTGACAATGTCCCAGAACAAAGAGCCCCATTCACCAGTCCAGCCTTTGGAGCTCATTTTCCTTTTTTTAATGTCAGTCCTAGAGGCGGGGTGCAAGTTTTATGTGCAAAGCACACGGAGACCCCAAAAGGGACACCCTGCTCTGGAATTAGTTATAACCAAGTCCCCTCAGGCATGGCTGCTGCTCAGCAAGTGGGAAGGTCTCTCCTCTCTCTGTTTTACTGAAAAACAAATGTATGGCAGAAAAAGAATCCATCTCTGGAGCTCTCCCTTAGTGCACTGCCAGGATTATTATGGTATCTAGCTTAGTAAAAGACAGTTTCCATTCTCCTTTCCCTCCCACCCAACTCCTTGTATTTTTAAGGCCATTTATGTCACACACATGCAAAACTCCAGCACAGAAGGCAGCCACATCAAGCACGACATCACCAAAAAAAAAAGCAGCCACCGTCTCTTCCAAGCCCTCCTTCCTTCTATGCTGTAAATTAGTCCACAAAATTATGCAAATCAGAAGCACGTGCAGAGGGGAAGTTGCTCTCCCTGGCACTGGCTGGGGACCTAAAGAACCTCCCATCAGGGGGTTCTCTGGGGCACTGGGATGGGGTTAGGACTGTGCTTTGCACTGATGCTTCAGCCTGCACACCTCAAGGACCCACAGGGCTTGTCTTTGCTCCCCCTGGAGCATCCTGTCCCCTCAGCAATGACATCTCTGTGTGCTGCTCCAGCACTTTTGCTTCTCCTCCAGTCCCTGAGCAGAGCTGTGTAAAACATGCAGACGTTTTCATCACGAAACTTATGGCTACCCTGAGGGCATGTGCATAAGTTTACCCAGTGCTCTTTAAATCAGTCCCAGAACAACCTTTTCCAGCCACTGCCAAACAAAAGCTCTTCCAGCAGAACTCCATTTTCCTTTTCTCTTCAAGAAACCCGTTTTTTTTTACAGGCTAGCTCAGCTGTTACACTCGGGCACTGGCTGGTGGAAACACACACAAATACCTGCAACCTCACTGAAATTATCGGAAAAAAACCTGACCTTCAATTCAAAGAGCGTGGAACAAAATTTTATAGTATTTTTTTTTCCAGGAAGGTAAAAGACAAGGAAAAAAAAATCAAAAAAGGAAGGAAAGGATCTGTTGAAACCCAACTTTAGTCCACATTGAAGCAAATCTTGACAGGTCTCATATTCCCTGTGGAGGACGTGTACGTGCTAGAGGTGAGCTGCTGCTCCACCACAGTGTAAGAGCTGTAAGGATGCAATCTGCTCTGGGCTAAGGCTCCCAAATTGTTCCTCCCATGTCCAAAATGGCCTGTTATTCCTGCACTGCTGCTGCAGAGGTGCAAACACCGTGCTGGTCTCGGGCAGAGCCTGGCTTTGATGCTAAAGCAAGCTCAGGGCGGATGGGCACAACATCCACCACGTAAACTCTCAAGGGGTGGGGTGCTTCCAGACTTTTATTCTCCTACCAAAATAGTTCAGCCACTGACGTCTCTGAGTGGGCTTTACAGGGTGAGGCTGTGCTCTGTTTCCATCTGGTGTGACGATGGCCAGGGAATTCACTGTCCCACGCCCAGTTTGCATCCATCATCCCCAGCCCAGAGGACAGCCCAGGGAATGACAACTCTTGTGCTTCCCAGGAGCAGCCCCCTCTTTGAGACCCGCTAGCTCTGACTTCCCCTTCTGATCCTCTCACCCCCCCAACTGCAGCTTCATGCCAGGCAAGTGACTCAGAAGTGCCAGTGCCACTTGAGGAGTGTCCCTGGAAGGGAAATGAGTGCCATGAAGGGACAAACAATTTATGGCTGTTTCATGATGCTGACATCAGCCAGAGGTTGTTCTTTGCACGGGGGTGGACAGGGGAATTTTAGACAGAGCCAACCTAGCACCTCTGCTGACACCTCTCCTGACATGATGCCACAGACTGGATCCTCCAAAGTTTCCCTTGGCATCACTTGTGACTGAGTAAATCCAAGGCTCATGAGGTTGCCCAGGGTGCACCAAGCTTGTCTATTCCGTAGGGACAATCCTGGGGACACCTCTGGCCAGTGCTGAAGGACCTCAGCAGCTCCAGAGGCCACCTCCATCTGAAGGGATACAGCACTGCTGTGTGAGGACTCACACCAGGGTCAGGGCTCTGGGGTGGGGTGTCTCCACACCACAGCCAGCCCTTGGATCTGCTGCACGTGGATATTTCTGCACAAACAGACTTGGGAGCCACTCACATCAGCCTTCAGCTGGAGAAAATCCCAGCCACGAGCCCACCGGGATCAGGGGAATCAAAGTGTTGCTAATAAAGAGCCTTTTCTCACCCTCCCAAATCCACACTCCAAACAGTAGGATGCAAGAGGGAGGATTTCCCGTAAGCTGAACGACTCCAGCAGGAAATGGCACATTTAGCACTTCTTTCATGACTTTCTTTCCACCACATTTCCTCCGTGCCCCCTCCCAAGCTCTGTCCATGGCAGCACACTATCTCTGGGAGCAGATCCCTTCCTTTTTAAGAGCAGCACCGTGCACTCCTGCCAGAGCAGCCAGGTTGGTCCCCAGCCACAACCATGTCTCTCCAGTTTAGCCCTGGAAATCACAGTGGCACCAGATTAAGCCTTTAGCCGTGTTATTTCATGAGGTTTACTCATCACAAATGTTGACAGTAAGGATCAGCTTCAAGCAACAAACCAGAAAATCAATTCCCTTCCATATATTCAACAAAATCCTGTTGCTTCCTTCAGGAGAAAACATGCTGCACTGCTTTATTGTACAGGCACAGGAGGAAATCACTCTCTGGATTTGGAAAGTCGATATTAATGGGCCCAGACTGCAGCAGAGGGCATGTTCATTTTGCAAGCCAGTTCCTTTCCCTGATACTCTCTTGATTCTATTTTCCTGGCAAATTGTGATTGCTAATAAATTGCAATAACTTTGAGTTTACATTATGACTCGCAGAAGATTATTTTGGGCAGTAATGACATTCCCAAAGTGGAGGGTCTCTCCAGTGAAATATCTGACATATGGAAGCAATTCAGTTTTTACAGATTCAAACCTACGTAATACTGATGAAGAAACCATGTTTTGATAAGATAATAGGCAGCGGTGCGAGCCGGCAGGGAAGAAAATATGAAGTTCCTAATGCCTACAAGCAAGTCAGGCTTCTCCCAAAACTTATTGAAGCCAGTGGACTGAGTCCTCCAGGCTTCACTGGGGTTGAAGATCAAGTCTTCACCCTCCTCACAACAGGAACATGTTCTGGGTCAGCTCGTCCCATCTCAGAACACTTTATCCTACAATAATATTCCAGCCTCCCACTTATTAGATGCTCAAATCTGTTTATTTCCTCTAGTGTCCAAGTCTCTCTCAGTGTCTCCTTTTGAAACCCCCAGGGCAGCTGAAGCGGGAATTTTAATTTTATTGCGCTATTTGTCAAACATTTTTTCCTTTGTATTTTTTTAAAACAGTGTTTACACAGAGCAGCCTTCCTCTCTGATCCCCTCTGGTTTGTCTTTTGCTTCTCAGGCATTTCCTAGCTGCTGTGCTTGGGCTCCACCTTGTCATGTAAATCCAATTTAATTTGCACAGTTCTGCTTGACTGGAGCTGTTTTCTAATAAATTCAAGCTCCGTGAAAAATTCCAACCAGGTGATACACTCAAAGGCAGCAGCTCCTAACTCAGTATGTGGGAAGGATCTTCAAAACATTCTAAGAGGAGGCAGGTGGCTTTTGGAGGTGATTGCACTTTTACTTCTAGTATTAACTTTTAATTTCCAACAGCTAAGCCTTGTTTTCCTATAAGATCCATTGCTGCCTCAAAATCCGTTCTGTCCTGGGGTTATTGACACAGTTGGAAAATTTACTATGTTTACTTTTTTGGAGAAAACAGGTTAGTTTTCATGCATTAATTTCAAACCAAGACTGTGTCCATGCTCACAGTACAATCTCTAATTCTGCTTTTCTTCATCTTCTGTCACTAGTAGGGAGTTGTCTTCAGAAACCTTTAGTGCAGAGATGAAAACAAGCAGGAAACAAGGATGAAGAAGAAGCTTTATTTTATGGGTTTATGGTTTCAATACTTCTGCTTATCAGTGAGTGAAATTTGGGGAAGACTCAACAGACTAAAGAGCAAAAAATGCTCTTTGCAAAAGGGAGATGGTGGAGTCTATAAGCCCCAGTACAACACCCTGAGAGACCACAGCAAGGTCAGAACTGGGTGGTAAGAGAAATAATTGAGCTCTGTGCCCTGCCCAGCCTAACATGGGCCAGGAAATCTGAGCCAGAAATCTCCTTCTCCCATAAGCAGGGGCAGAGAGGCTCCTGGGCAGTGCCTACAAACAGGAAAAAAGCCCTTTTCCTCAAGTCCCACATCTCAGTGAGGGCTGGTACCTCCCCTCTATCCTATTTTTGGCTGCAGGCTCAGCTCCAGCACAGGTTGGGCAATGCACTTGGCTTTGTCTGCCAAGCAACCACTGCACCCCTTCACCTCTGAGCTGGGCTTGATCCCCTGTGAAGCACCTCCAAAAATAGCAACATTACACACCTCAGGTACAAGAGGCCAGCTGGAGGTTTAAGTAGCATTTACCTACTCTCCCAAGCAAAGGAAACCCTCCAAAATTCCCAGGAAATCCACAGAACAAAGAGCCTCAGCTTTTGTTTCATTTGGTCAATAGAACCAAAAAATATTCCTCTAAGGGGTTTGTAAATAAATACAGGGCACCACGACAGTGCAGGTGATTTATTGGCACTTAACATTATGGGGGTGACAGAAAGCATTGCAATAGTCAAGTGCCATGGCCATTATAAACATTTTTTTAAAGGAGTTTATTACAGAGCTGTAAAAGTCAGCTCGAGGCTAGAAGCTGGCATGTGAATTCTCTCTACCTTTGAAGTGTTTATTGACAGTAGAAATTTGGAAAGGGGAAAAAAAAGTCAATTTGGAAAGTATGGTTTCATCAGGCTTTGAATAGCAAGTGCAAAAAGGAAAGGAGATAAGAAAGGGGGGAAGAGGAGAGGGAGCAGTGCTGTGAGGATGGATAATGTCCAGCAAATCATCCTCCAGGGAGATTTTTGGGTTCACCTTTTTCCATCCATAAGCGACTCACAAAGAAGTGGTTTCTACAAAGTTTCTCCCATCTTTCAAAATATTTGCCCAGCCATTTCCATGCAGTTATTGGTGTGTAATTTACAGCTTTTCACAGCAGGCAGTGCAAGTCGCCCTGGGGTAACAGATGCCTTTGAGAGCTGCTGGGAGAGCTGCTGCTCTCTGGCTCCCTGCTTTCACCAGAGGAGAGGAGGAGAAGGAATTTGTATCCAAGAGGATCAGCCTTGCCAGGTTACACATTGGCAAGAGCAAGGGGTAAATCCCACCTGGCCCAATTCTCCAGCCAGTGCTGGAGCTTCAGAAGTCTGGTCCAGGCGGAGGGGCTGCTTTTCCATTCCTGCAAGCTCTTGCCAAATGCAGGTACCTCTCAGATTTCAAATCCAGAACAGACCACTGTGAGCTTCGTATACAGGAAAGGCAGTCCCATTTTTTGGTTAAATGTCACCTCAGCACTGCTCCTGTTCACCAGTCACCTGCACAGCACCACTGTACCACAAACTTGGCACACTGGAGCATCCCTGGGAAGCCCTGTGCTCAGGAGTACCTTTAAAGCTAACTTTAGGAAAAGGTTGCACAGAAAACTCCTGAAAGTTGTTTCACCACCCAGGAGGGATAGTAAGGGGACTTTAAGTGCTCCACAGGCCCCATCCAGGGGTGCACCCTGAGCATGGTGCAGCTCAGCATTCCATTTTGATGCCTTGTGTGTGCCCACATGTGCTCGGTGCATCACCAAGCTTGGATCAGAGAGACAAGAATTAATCCATTAATCATTTGGCTCCTCCAAGAGAAACCCCACAATGAGACCTACTTGGATGGGAGAAATGAGCTGGAAAATCAGCTTGGAACATCTCAAAGCAAGCCAGTAAGGTTTGGTGAAGATGAACCACACCTCGAGCAGGCAGAGCAGGAGGAGACACTGATTAACACCCACCAGCAGCCTGGCCTGGCTCCCTGGGAAGATGATTCTATTTTTGTCTGCCCTTTTCAGAGCCACACTCACCACTGAAACCCTGCCACATGCTGAATTATGGGCTGGATGGATGATTCTAACATGGAGCAGATGTTTATCTCATTTGCGTCCACACTTTTTTAAGCATTTCACGTGTAGGAAAACGATAAAAGCAAGAAGATTAAAACATGGATGCCCAAAGCCTAATTAACATCCCCCCAGTAAGCTGGGTGTGTTTTATCTTTAAAGAAGAGTGATTCCAGCTTCCTTTGTAACATGCATGAATCCCAGGGGGAGCAATCAAAAATAAAACAATGATGCTGTTAAGTATCATTTATTACAGTTATTATTACTGTGAGCTTGGGTGAAACAACTCAGTAAGACCAACACAAACTCTGTGAATAAGTTAAACTCTATTTTAAGGTCTTGAATAAGACTTTGATGGGACTGAGTGTAAAAACCTACATATGGGTGAGATGCAATTATGGAATTTTGACAAGGGCATTTGACCAACCCCAAAAAATCCATGCATCAAACTGTCATCATCACCAAATGTGCATGCCTCAGATTTTCCAGTTCAGCGAGGTTATAGAACATTACAGCTTTTTATATATTTAAAAGTGAGAGTTAAAATATAATTATAATATAAAAACATTATAAAATAAAAAGCTTACTTTTTATAAGCTCGCCACACTGGAAAATTTGAGGCACAATAATCTTCTCTGTGGCAGTCTCAATATTATGGTTCCAAGTTCCTCACACCTTGTAACATAATTAGGCGTCCTCCCGAAAGCTTTGTCGCACTTTGATTTTTGGGGAATGTGGCCAGGAACGGTTGGTCGGGCTCCACTCCCTCCAACCATCCTGACACTTGCTGGCTTGGAAATGTCTTAGAGATTGCTCCAAGAGCAAGTAGGAGAAGTGAGCCCTAGGGGTAGCTTTGGCTCTATAAACTGACTGCACATTGGGAAAGAGAATGGTCAGAAACATTTTCTTCCCAGATGCAAACGTGCAAGCAGGTGCCAAAGGGTTCTCACTGCATGGCTTTATTTAGCCTGGTGACAAAAATAAACCCTTGTGTAGGAAGATAAAACAATAGGTGAGGAGGTTTTTTTTTGAGCAGAGTCTAAATAATTTCTTTATCTGAGGGAACAGTACTAATATATAAATATTCTGTAACAAAATGTTAGCCCTGAGGTCATGTGTCTGAACTGGTTTTATTTTATGTCCTCTCAGTGCTTTCAGGTGTCCATAACCTGCAGCTGTGGCTCCCGTGTGAGCCTGGTCCATGATGTCAGCCCTGTGGCAAAGGGATATGAGCACCTCATGGCCACTTGCTGGAAATTGGTTACTCCTTGGCTCAAAGGCTCGTGCATCTTGGACCAGCTGGGCTGGAGAGGTTTGTGAAGTAAATCAAAACAAGCCACAGGAAATTCTAGACATGGTAAAAGTTCCTTGGCTGAATGATTCATTCACAGTTTGCAAATAATGTGCTGGTTTTGGCCAGAGTAGAGTTAATTTTATCCATGGTAGCTGGTGTGGTGCTGTGATTTTGTTTTGTGCTGGACAGAATATTTGGAGTGATTGTTGTCATCCCAAGTAACTGTTACACATAATTAAACCCTTTTTTCCTGAGGATTCCAGAACACATTCTTGCCCATAGGAATGAATTCCTGGGTTTGGTTTACTTGCACACATGACTTTTGCTTTATCTATTAAGCCATCTTTATTTTAGCCCAGGAGTTTTCACCTCTCTGTTTCTCTTCCCTATTCCACCATGGTGAGTGGGCAAGGAGCTGTTTGGGGTTTAGTTGCCAGCTGGGGTAATCCATAGGGGTCATGCATGTTAAAAATCTCCCCAGTTATGAGCCCAGCTCTTTACAAAAGAAGCATAAATGAGTTTGGAGTATGAATTAGACCATTTTGCACCATAAGTACGTCACATCCTCCCTATTTATTTCTCCTTCTCTTTCTGACTCTCTGGATGGGATTATGCAAGCAGAGCACACTTACCTCTCAGGATTCATGGCCTACAGTTGTGATAAAATCACATCTTGAATTTTCAGGGGACTATGAACCTGGGAACCAAGAGATGGAGTGGAGAAAAGAACAGAAATGTTGTGCTGTCAGAAATGTTGCGCTGTCACACCCAAATAAGGAGGAGATGGGATGGGCCTGACTGTGAGGACAGGAAATGTGTCCCAGCCCTGCTCCCCAGGTGAAAACCCTGCATGTGCTGACTCCATGCCAGTCCTCCACAGACTTTTTGTAAAGGGATTCAGAAGTGGTCACAGAAGAGCTACAAGACACCCCATTATGCTCCAAATTGTGGATGATGTGATGTGCATTGGCTGTTTCCCTTTTTTTGATTCAGGGCCAGCTGATCCTAGGACAGGAGACAAGGGTAAGGACCATCCCTGTTACATCTCTTGGGACATCTCACGGGGAGTGGACACAACACTGCAGAACTGGGTGTACTACGACAACTTAGGATGGATAAAAATAATCTGCAGTGTGTCCAGAACTGACTCTTAGGTGTTAGGGAGGGCCATAAGGAATGATACTCAGATTTTGGAAGACGGAGTGGAACGTTCCAGCTCTTCCCAAAATATACAGTGGAAATATTTGGGCTCAGAGAGAGAACAGCTACAGCCAGGGCAGCAGGAGAAGCAGTCCTGGCAGTGCTGGAGGAGCTGAGAGCTGACTCAGAAGGAGGATTGTCTTTCATGCTGCCGATCCCAGCGTCCTCACCTGGCCTTTGGGGCTGCACCTCACCCGTGCCCTGAAAGCCAAATCCCTGGGGATTCCAGCCAAAGGATGGCCCTGAACGTGGGGCAGCTGGCACCAGGAGAGTTTCTCCAGACACTGACTGAGGGCCAGAGGTGAGCTGGTCCCTGATTGCTATTGCAGAGGTGTGGTGAGCTTGGCAGCTGCTCTTTTCATGTGCCTGCATGGGCTGGATGGGGAAAAGCAGGGAGGGGAATCCATCCAGGCCACTCTCCAGCTGCCCATTGGCCTCTTGAGGATCGTTGACTTTTAAACAAATAACCCTCCAGTGGGACAGTCTTACCTGGTCCTTTGTCCCTTTACTGGAAAGATCACCAGTTATTGATGGAGTATTTCTCATAAGGACATTACAACACCATAAATCACAGGACAGAGCAGCTTCTTTTTTTCCTTTCCTTATTCTGGTCTACCCAAACTATGATATGGGGTTTCTTTGTGTTTTGTTCCAAAACTTGGACCAAAGACAGTAAACTGCTTCCAGGCTGGCCTGCAGCTGACTGTGCACCCCTGTATGGTCTCTGTACATTTCAGGTGTCACCATAAAACAATTAGCCACAAAAAAACAAGTTATTAGCAACTAATAATCAGTTAAATTTACAGATTAAAGTTGGCATCTCATCAAGGTGCCACCTGGGCACTGAGAGTGAGTACTTTCTCAGACATAAACACGTGTAAAACCAGTAGCATGAGTCTACAGAAGTTATTCCTATAATATTTGGGAATTTAATCCAGTCAGCAGCCAGAAGACAGCCTGGTCTTTTCTTTCTGGCCTTTGTCATATCTAAATATGGGTTAGAAGGAAGAATTTCAAACAACTTGTCACAAAAGGGGCATGTCCCACCCAACTCATTAACTCAAGCAATCAACTGAAGAAGGACCAGAGCTGATTTTAGGGCCTTGAATCCTCATTCTCTTCCCATGGCAACCAGTCACAAAGAGGAAAACAGAGTCAAACATCCAGGGAGGGCACCCGAGTCCTGCTGTGTTGGCATCACCATGGACCTACTCCAAAGAGATGTGGTGGTAATGCTATTTAGGAAATTGATTTCTCCCCACCCTTACTGCTGCATTTTACTATTTTTGATCATCAGGCAGGAAAGCATAAATAAAATCCTCTTAATGTCATAGTCATTTTTCAAGCAGGATGTGACACAGGTTGACACCCAACCATTAATTTCACATGAGGTAGTAAAATCATTTGATTCTGCTGGCAGAATTTCATAGGAATTAACCAACTTGAAGATTTATGATCAACAAATTGCTTTCACTGTAAAGGCTGCTATGAAAAAAAACCCCGAAATGTACTGTTATATTTACTTATTGTAAAAGGGTTTTTTGACTATGGAAACAGAGTAACGTAGGAAATCTCTGTTTTCTATAAACATCCCTTCCCCAGTTTTGTTTTTTCCTTATTTAAAATTTTAAAAAATCACAAGAAGATATATTAGGAGATGTAGTTATTGTGAAGAGACAGATAAATAGATGGGGTTTACCAGGATGTGAATTTTGCTTCCCCCCAAAAAGAGCACATGTGCTCCAGCCAAGGAGATGGTGGCCATAGTTCACATCTTCAAGGATTTGGTTCTTCCACTTATCCAGTGAAACCTTAGGAGGTCATGGAGGCCTTTGGGCCTGGTGAACACCTTCAGCCATGCCAGGGAGAAGGAAGGACTGCAAAGGCTGTAGTCTACTTGTCATGCTGTAATCCTACAGCTCTCTCAGCACAGCCAAGGCCAAGGGACATAATCCAGACTCTGGATTTTATCCTCCTGGTCCCATTCTGCATAGCACACACCCTCCTCCCTCAGCTGAACAAAGCCTTGACAGGCCCTGGGAGTCCCTCCCCAGATAGAAGTTCTCAGCTCAAGCTCTCAGCAAGTTGGAATAGCAAATATTTTTTGTTACTGCAATCCAGCTGCAATTCAGCACCTTTGCAGCAGGCTCATCCCAGGATGGCAGCAGAGCAGGGCTGTGCTGTCCCTTCCCTCCAACTGTGGGGCAGATGGAGGGCAGGAGGAAGCACGTGGAGATCCTCATGCCAAGAGTGTGCCCGGTGTGTTGCACCACCCTCCTGAGATGAGCCCCTGAGCCAAGCCCGTGCTTCCCTGTGCCAGCTGTCCCCAGAGTGCCACTCAGTGCTGGGAGCAGCCCTTACCCCATCACCCTGCTCCTCCATGCTCAGCCATGGTCTCTCTCACTCAGCCCTTATGCTTGTATTCCCAGCATCATTTAAAATCCTGCAGGGAGATCTTTCCAGCACCTCCAGACAGGAATGGATCCTGGATGCTTGCACAGCCGGTCTGACCGAGAGGTGACTGAAGCACTAATGATCAGCAGATGAAGGATGATGTTGGAGTTCCTGGGAAGGGATGTGCTGCCAGAAAAGGAGGGCAGATCCCAGAACAGCCATCCTTGTTCCTTGGCCTGTCCCCTTCAGTGCAAGGAGCACCACAACCGCCGCGTCCAAATCTGATTGCTGCAGCGCCTGCCCTAACAAGGTGAGAGCTGATGTCTATTATTTTGGGCATAGCTGAGCATTAAAAAGCTCTGGTGACCCCTGGCTCACATCCCATCACCTTGGAGCAGGGCAGAGTCAGTCCTAGATCTCGGGCAGAGCCGAAATCCAGTTGCTGCTCCGGTGTCTGCACTGCCTCTGCGACGCCTCACGGCCGAAATTCCTGCACGAACCGACCCACAGCGAGAGAGCCTCTGAACCAAGGAGATTTATAAGCTCAACAGCAGGAGATTTTGGGGGAGCAGATGTAGAGAGAGAGGGTCAAACAAGGTCACATTGGAAATAAATGGCAGAAGCAAAAGCTTAGCCCAGTTGAACTGAATTCTTGCTCAATGGTAAAAGCATGATGCCATTCTTCCTCTCGAGAGTTTTTCCATGCCCTAACAAGCCTGGTAAGGAACTTAATGACATCTGCGTGTTCTTGCCTGAGCGAGGACCTCATGATTTGGCTGGATGCCATGAAAAAAAAAGATGTCCAAAAGCTATGAAAATAAAGGTATTTATCTTCATTGTTAGGAAAAAAATAATAAAAAAAAAAAAAAAGCTGAGCCTTTTATTTCCCTCTCTTGGAGGATTAAGCTCACAGATTTACAAAGAACTGGTTGATTACCAAAATAAATACATGGCCATGCCAATTTATAGGACACAAACGTAGGAAACCCATCCAACCAAATCAGGCAAAGTGTAATTCATGTGAGAGCCCTCAGCATGTGCAAAGGGCACAGTGCATGTGGAACAAAGTACATGGGGAAAAAGCACACTAGAAACCTCTATCTGCGGGAACAATTCCCAGTGCAGCATACAATGGAGCTATAAAATAAATGGTTTGGCTCTCCACTGGAAGCAAAGCCCAACTGTTCTCAATGAGAAGGAGGATCATGTATCTTTATAATGAGAATTCAGTCATTTTTGAATGTTGGCTTTGCTCATATCACCACCAAATCTGTCTGCCGAGCTGACAGGCTGCAGACTTCATTTGGGTTTCTAACTGTGATTATACATGGCAGTGATGGATACCACAGGGTTTCCGGGGCTTAGGGTTTGGGGCTGGCTTTTGTTTTTCTGTTGTTTGGGGCTTGGGATTGAGAGAGATGGTGGGGGTATTTTTAGTGTCACTGTCCAATGAGGCTTAAGGGGCTCTTTCCTTATTTTAGTAGCTCTGATAATGCACAGAGATGAAAGAAGCCCCTGAACAAATTCTTCTTTATATTGGCAAAGCTGCCCCTTCTGCGATGAAACCCAAGAGCAGTTTCTGCTTTCAGTGCTCAGTGAGATGGAGCAGAACATGTTTACTGAGCCTGAACATGCCATTGCCCTCAGAGGTGTCAGCACCACCCTTTGCAGCAAAGGTGATCCTCAGAGCACGAAAACATCTGCTTGCTCAGTGGAAAAACAACCCCACAATCATGTCAACATTCATGAGCGTGGCATTTTCAGGAGTTAAGGGAACTTCCTTTCCTCTCTGTTGTTTCTTACAAGGCAGAATCACTTTCTGTAGCTGACAGCACACACAGGAGTGATGCATTTCACAGCCAGAGTCGCTCCTTTCACAACCAGTGAAACCTGAAGTTGTCCATTAGAAATTAAGCTGCCTTCATACCAGGCTTAAAGTCCCATTTGGAAGCTCTTTTTTGCCAGTCCAATCTCAGACTGCAAGGCTACAGACAAGCAAAGTATTACAGTGGATGCAAAGCATCTATAGCAGCCCAGAGCTGTCCAAGATTTGGCAACAAACTGGCACAGGCAGGGTATTTGCAGTATAAAAACTCAGTTTCTCCCAATCCTTGCTCCTACTGTTAAGACTAAAGAGAAGAAAGCTGGCTGGTTGCTGGTCACTTCTGGGGAAACAAAGTCAGTGCTATGATCCTCAGGGTTTGCAGCCTGGACTAAAGTGGGAAAGCCAAAGGGAATAGTTTTGTCTTCTACAAGGTGCTTCTCCACATAACCTGGGGAAAACATCCCTGAACTGGTGACATGAGGCATTTGGAAGCAGCAACTTGACTATTTAGCCTGTCTGGGGGCACTGTTGGGCAGACTGCAGCTTTGGTACGTAAGAAAATGACATTGGAGCCGTGGAGACACAGAACTGACAACATACATGGAGTTCACAGCATGTTCTTTGCAAGTGGACATGAAGCAGCTCATAAAAGTGGTTCAGATCAGTTGCCAAGATCAAATGTTCTCAGCTGAGCTGACCTGGCACTCCACAGGGCTGGGTCTCATCAAAGAGAACCTCTCTGTAACTCCATGGCATTTTACAGTCGAAGGCATTCCAGCTCACACAGGAGCTGGGTAACACCTTGGGCTCCAGCCTGCTGTGGCCTTCAGAGCAGCAATGCATGGCCAGGGAGTGTAAAAGCAGCTCAGGAACATCTAGATCACACCACAATCTTTGTGAAACCACAGAATCATCAGGACTGCAAAAGACCTCCAAGACCATCGTGTCCAAGCATTAACCCTGATGCTGTTTGTTCTTCATGCAAGAACAAAAGTCTGGTTGCAAGGTCTCTGGGACTCCCATCCCTACAGTGAAAATCATCCTGCCACTACACTGGTGGAAAGTTTAAAGATGATAATCACAAGTCCACCCTTGAAATCAAGCAAAAGCCCAGCTAGCTCATCAGCACACAGCTGTGCTCCTCCCTGTGCCCCAGCAAAGTGCTGCTGTGCCACTGACCAGCTGCACATTCAATAAAGGGCACAGCAAAACCAAGCAGAGCTCCAGTTCTCCCCAGCAGCATGCCAACTCCTCCCAGCACTTCATCCCAAGCTTTAGCCATCTATCCACAGGCCCTGAGGCCAAAATAAGAGAAGCCTTCCCAGTTGCAGCTTTTGGAGGAGGCCAAACTCTCTGTACATTGTGGGTTGTGAAATATATGAACTCCCAGGCTGCACATGAGCCTGGCTCTTCTGTGCAATATCACATGGCTTTTGGATCTGCCTGCCCTGTCCACCTCTCCCATGTGTTTCCAATAATTGCTTACATATGGAGGGGTTTCTTTTGTTTGCCCTGAGAAGTGACAAGCTGTTGTTCCCCCTTCCTAGATGAGGCTGCAGACGTACACATCATTTTTATTGGTGTGTTTTATTGCCCCCTCTTCTTTACAGCACACGCCACAGGTCTCCCCAGCCTTCCCTTTCAGGCCACTGTTTACCCTCACCCCTGTTAGGTCTCCTCATTCCCCATCCTCTCTCAGTCAAAACAGGGGCCCCTAATTAAGAGAATGCCTTATAAATCTCTCTGCATCCAAATAAGATCCAGAGCCTGGCTGGGGAGACGGCCCTGGAGACAGAGGGTAGGTCTGGCATTCCTCATGCTGCACACAAGGCTCTCTTCAACATCTCTGCTTGGCATGTGATCTTTGAAGCTCCAATGACAGCCAGAGCCAGGACCCAGCTCTCGTGCCCACCATTCACAGCAAGCAGATACCAGGGGAACAGGCTGGACACCACCCACTTGGACCCACAAACCCTTGGTTATGCAGAGCAAAGACCCAAATTGGGAGGCTGGAGAGGCAGTCATGTCACCCAAGGATTCCCTGCAGGACTCTGTTGTGTGCTATGGTAGGAGAGGTCTCTCCTACCAAAAAATCTCTCCCCCAAAATGCTGGGGGATTCTGCTCTCCCAGCAGACCTCTGGGTCAGGAGGTGAGCTGCATTCAGNGGCTGGAGAGGCAGTCATGTCACCTAAGCATTCCCTGCAGGACCCCGTTGTGTGCATTGGTAGGAGAGGTGGGGTAGAAATCTCTCCCCAAAAATGCTGGGGGATTCTGCTCTCCCAGCAGACCTCTGGGTCAGGAGGTGAGCTGCATTCAGAACTTGTTATTCCTCTGTTAGGGTACATCATACTCTCAATACCCCCAAAAACAACCCAAAACCCAGGATGGAGGTTCCTGCTACCAAGCCCTGCCTGGATATGAGTTTGTGCCTTGTTTAACACTGGATGGTGCCAGGCAAATCCCAGCTCAGCACTCTATCACCCAGGCCCCCATAGAAACTCCCAAGGTTAGGACCCCTGAGTGGCTCTCTGCTCTCTCCATCAATCCTGTCTATACAGGGAACACAGGCCTAAATCCAGGCAGGATGGCCTTGCTGAGACACCACCATTGCACTGCCCAAATTATGTGTGTTTAAAGAAGAAGGTGCAAGTACCACCCTCAAAATTCACAGTAACACCAGGAACATTGCTGAAAACCTGCTCCTTGTGGGATAGTCGGGTTGGAGACCTATAATTCAAAAACCACAAAGGATAAGAGAGGCCTGAGATAGAGAAAGCCCACCCCACTATGTCACCACGTTACTTTGTCTGTGCTTGCTCACAGTCCTGACTTTTGATCAATACTGTGCCTGCCCAGGGACTTAAGCTCAGCCTGCAGTGGTGTCTCTGCATCACACTCACACACAATAATTTCCTCAGTGTGCACATCTCTGGAAACGCAGCCGGTGCCAGAATTCCTCGATACCAAATCCCTGCTTGGGCTGGTGCCCAGTGCTCTGAAAAGGCCGTCAGCATCTGGAAGCAGTGACACTGCACATCTGCATCAGAATTGCAGGATGGAGAGAGAACTGCCTACAGGGTCAGTTCTGTTGACAATTAAATCCTAAATAGGAGGGCACTAGATGTACTCACCTTCCCTAACACCGTAAGGCTTGAACTGCCTCGTGCAGGATTCTGCTGCTGCTGCTGGAAACAGGAGGAGAAGCAGATGAATTTTTCATGCACTTGTAACAGAATTGCAGCTGGGGAGACTGAGCTGAACAGGTAGGATAAATCTAAAGAGCACATCTCTAATTATCAAGGGAGTGATTTTTGACTCTTATTCACATGGAGAATAACAAAGCAGATTGTTGCACTTGTTGTCAGCATGACTCCGGGGATTAAATCAATGCTTTTAACAGAATCAGGACCTCTAGGAACAAACCAAGATCATACAAATCTTCTTCAGGCTTCCCACAAACCTGTGGAACATATTTTCCCCTCAGATTTCACAAGGGTTTTCTACTATACCCAGCAAGATACCTTCCTGCTTCCAACACTCTGGTTTTCTGGATGCCTGCTATGGAGGTGCACAGAATACCTTGTGGTTTTGCTGGAAACACTCCCTATTTAGAACTCTGGCATCAATTATACCTCAACACACAGGATACCTTTCTCCAAGCAACATGATGCCTTATTTAATTTTGTTTGGGGTTTTTTCTTTAAAGTCATTTAGGTTTTTACTACTAACAAAGTTCTGATTTCCTGGCAGTGGGGTCAGATCTAGCAGAATGGAAGAGAGGGCGAGAGGGAGTGGGAGCCCTCCCTGTGATTCCCCTCCCCTCAGGGAGGCTGAGCAGGCTCTGAAGTGTCTGGGGTGGGTGACAGGAGTTTTATCAAGCCAAACAAAAGTCAGAGAAGCCAGAAGAATTTACAAAAGGATTACTTCAGCTGCTGTATTTGTGTACTGACACCTCCTGCCTGGCCCCGGGACTATGAAATTTCAAAGAGGCATTACTTAATTTATGCATATTTTTCTATTAATTTTACATTTTTTGTAACACGAAATCCCCCTTTGATAGCCAAGATCAGGGATGTCGAGCACCCCAGCTACCTTGGCAGCTCGAGGAATCACCCCATGGTGATTCTGAACAGAGAAGACATCCAGACCAACAACCCACGGCTTCCACGGGCTATAAAGGTAGCAGGAGCCACCTGTACACCCTGCAGGAGCATGTACACAACACAGACAGACAGCATCTGCACAAAGGAAAACATTTGCAACCGTGATTAAACTCGAGGTAATGAGGCTTCCTGATGCTTATCTCCGACCTGAGAATTAAGCTCATTCCACTTGTGTTCTAAGGCATCACAGATAAATGCTGCTTTGCATTCCCGGCGACCCCAAGCCAAAGCTTTTCCAAAATCAGAAGCTCTCAGGGCAGCAGTGCAGTAGCTTTCAGGAATATGTTTTGGAGAGGGTGGGGCAATTTTGTATTTTTTTTTTTTTTTGCTGTTTTGCTAGTGAATAAACCCATTCTGTGGACACCCAGCATTGAAACGATGAGAGATCTGGGTTCAAAAAAGGTTTTTGTTTCGCTGTAAATCCTATTTATGGCTTAGAGTGCAGCTGATACGCCGTTAGCTTTTATTTCATTGATAATTCTGTGATTGTAGTTGAAACCTTGCAACTTAATGAGCTGATGTTATTACTCATACTGTGTGGCCATCTGGAACCAGTTTGGCCAGAGAGCCCAAAGCACCACCAGCCACCTGTAATGCATTAAACCTCAGCCCAGTACCAGCTCCGTGGATTGGGAAAGCCAGGCCTGCATAAATACTAACCTGTGAGAATGTAATTGGAGAAGTGATATTTAAGAACTTAGAGTTTGCCAGAAACGCTCGTTCTCAGGGGAATGCAGGCAGAGGCTTAAAGTTTAAAGCCAAGTGGTTTTTAGTTTCAACGTTGTGAATCAAGGAAAAATCATTGCATATGGATGTCGTCGGAGCGTCCAAACCACCAGGCTGTCCAAACAGACCAGGCTGTGCCAGGGCTTCCCAAAACCACGGCTCCCCCCCTCACACCTGAGCCTCACACTGCACATGGTGCTCATCTACCCAGGTACCACCCCCAGACATTGCTCCAAAAGCACTGAAGAAAGGAGTCAGTGTCCAGAATGCCTCACAAACCATATTGCCACAATCATAAAAAAAAGAGATAACACCCAACAATTTGGAAAGGGACAAAAACAGCATCTGAACATCCCAGCAAAAATGTTCTGCTGAATGTTGTGAGCAGGCGTGAGCAGCCTCTGCATCAGAAAACAGGAGGAGCAACAGCCTTACCTGGAATTCTGTGCTGTGTCCCAGGCAGACACAGCCTTGGTGGCCTCCTGGAAGAGCTCCTGAGCTGGAGTTGCTGGTGAACAAAAAAGATGTTGTCAGAGACATAATTTAGCATAGATCATTAGCATGGTTGGTCTCAGCTCATCCTTGATTGGCGCTACCTGGGGATTTGAGTCACTACTCAGATTTCAGAGATCAGAGTAAAAATATAATTCAGATTAATTTTCTTTTTCCCTATAGATTTTTCCAAATAATTTTGGCATTTCAATGGTAAAATATATATTGGGAATTGCTTTCCAGACTTTTCTGACACAAACACTGATGGCTGCAACTCAGACAGGCTGTGTCACTGACTAAAAGCAGTTTTCCTGGTTGTTTTCCAATGGCTCAATGACAATGGTTTCTCCTGCTGAGGCTAAATGGAATTGGACTTGATGATGCTTATGGGCCCCATCCAACTTGAAATATTCTATGATTCTAAAGCCCCTGGTTCAGTTAATGACACACAAAACTCAGATGCTTGCAGGTAGGAATGCTAATCCAAAGAAATAGAGATGTGCAGCCCTTGCAAGGGTTTCTATTCCTTTTCTACCCCTGTTTGTCTGCAGAAGGCAACTTTGCAGAGCAGATAATCAGGATGTCCAGTAAATACAGGCCTATAGAAAACTTGACTGGATACTTGAGTATTTTGTCTTAGAAGAGACAATTCAATGTTTCACGAGCTCCATGTAAATATCCAAACATTTCATTCATCTGAAAATCACATTTTATTCAGCATCATGTGTATTTCACACAGGAGACATCACAATGGCTCAGCATGGCCTGCATCATCCAAAGTTCAACCACCACATCCATATGTCTTGCCTGGATCTAGTTTGTGTTTTATTTATTTATATTTTAAATGCACTTTGGTGACAGAAATTAATCCCTTTTAGATGAAGGCTGCAAGTCCCTTTTTCTTCTACCCCCTCCTAATCCTGATGTGCTTTGAAATTCACGCAGAGCCATAAAAGAGGAAAAAAGAACTGGCCAAGGAGAATTTTTTCTTCTCTGGTTTTGATATAAGTGATGCAGTGCAATATAGAGGAGTGTCTACAGAAAGCCCACGATAACGGCGAAAAGGTGAAGAGGTTTCATTTTAAACCCCAAAGCTTGGGGGGATGTGTTGGATAAGAGCTGGGGGCAGATCGTGCATTCCTCACTCACAGAGGCTTTCCAATCCCATTCCTGCCAGGAAAACAGCCTGGTCTTTTCTTCTTTTTAGTGGGAGCTGCAGTGGAGGTGGCACATTCCAGGGGAGAAGACGTTGTCCCCTGGCCATGTTGACAAAATCCCCTGAGACCCACAGCAGAACACGGGGAACAAAAACAAATCCCAAAAGGAAGAGATGAATTTCCATGTGGGATGTGCAGAAAATGGGTCCAGTGACTTTTTTCATTTATTTTCTTTATGATGTGTCGGAATGTATTATGATACAAATCTTTTTTGGCTTGCAGTCTTTTCTTTGTGCTTTCATTTCTTCATGATCCTTCAGACTATTTTTTTTCCCCCCCCCCCCAAATTTCACAAGATTTTTCAATTTTTTGCGTGGGGGTTT
>VZTB01014683.1:121869-200460 GCA_013397245.1 Thryothorus ludovicianus | reverse complement strand
GGTGTTCCCCCAAGAAAAAAAAAAAAAAAAAAAAAAAGTGGTAAGCTAAGCGATCTACAAAACAATATTGATTTATGCTGTGTCTCTGAAAAGAGGATGAAATCACCCTGGTTTGCCGGAGCCAGGGCTCGCTGCATTCCTCGCAGTCACCCCGGCCCTGGAGAGCCCTCCTCGCTATTCAGAGGCAAATCCCTGCCCAGCCCAGCGCCCCTTTGTCACCATCAGCTCCCGGGGCAAAGCCCGCCGGATTCTAAAGCCCATCAAAGGCTGCTCAGCCTTCGCCTGCTCTGCATCCCGAGCCCCAGCTCATTTTCACCGGGCTGGTGCAATTTAGGGAACAGCTTATTGAAGGAGATGAAGCTGCAGCAGAAAAGAACTGGGCCATAAAAATAAAGCAGAATCAAGAGTTCAGCGGGCGGCTGTCCTCTCCCTGTTTCTTCCGCAGAGGAGGAGAACTGGGTCATCCTGAAAATCGCTGTACAAAGCCTGGCATTTCCCCCCCCTCCTCTCGTATATGGGAAGGCGATTGGGCAATCATGCGGAAAACTGCTTAAAGTTCAGCAAAATGTGGGGGGTTTTTCTTCCCCTCCTCCTCCTCCTCCTCCTTCTCTGAATAATCCCCCCTTTTGCTCCACAGCCATGAATACTAACAAGGTGATCCCAGTGTGTTTTCCGGTGGTGTTCAGAGCAAGTGCCAAACATTTATTTCCAAAACTTGAAGTTTTGCAAATTGTTCGCCTTTGTGGCTTTGAAGTCTGGGGGGAAACGCCCTAATTTATGTACCTTCGATTGATTTTTGTGGAAATGCAGAATGTCTTTATCTCAACCACACAGTCAGATTTCTGTGGTTTTGACCACAGAGCCTCCCTACAGCTTCAACAGCTTGATATCCAGAATTAATAAACCTGATATGTACATGCTTTCACAACCCCCTTGTCTTATTCCCGCAGGGAAAAATATCATCTGCCCTATTGTTGACTGCTTGGATTTACCCCCACAATATCTCTCCCATCATCATGTGATTAATCACCCTAATCCAGCAGGCACCTCTCAGGAACTCAAGATCTTTTACAAGCCCTAATTAAGCCTTGCAACATCCCCGTAAAATAGGTTGAAGCCAGGGTTAAATGATTTGCCTGAGGTGACAGAGTAAATCAGAAGCAGGGGTGGAAATGAGAGGACGGGAAAGCTGCTGCTCCTGAGGCACATGCACAGCTCCCAGGATCGATGCAAGGCACCAAAATCTTTATATTTCTCTTTGAAGATAAGATGCTACAGCCAAAAAAGCCTTGGCAGCCGTGCTGTGATGCTGCTCCAGCTCTCAGGAATCTGCCTCCATCCCTTCAGCCTGAGCATCACCTGCGAGCCAAACACCTCTCCTTGCCCAGGTCTGTGTTTGCGCTTCCTCATCCTCCTCCTCCTCCTCGAGGCTGCTGCGGGCTGACAGCTGAGCCCTGCCCCAGACCTGCCTCTCATGAGCCACCTCTCCCCGTTTGACACCCAAATTGAAGTCAGGCCCTTGTCACTTGGCACATCATCAATTCTAGGGCTCCAACCAGGAATCAGAGCCAGGTGTGAGGATGTTGGGGTCTGGGCTTCTCTCCCCCTTCCTTTGAGGGGAAAATCGCATCAGCAAAGGTGAATCCAGTGGCACATTCTGGGGGGCAAAAGCAGCAAAGAGGAGGGAAAATACATTACTTTTATTCATGACCTGGGAGGTCTTGTTACCTTGCAAAGTGTCTTTTTGTGGGATCTCTTATTTTCTAGACTCAGAATTCATCTCGTACAGGTGGTGGGGAGGGCTGTCCTTGTGATCTCTTCTTCCTCTCCACAGTTATGAAATACAGTGTGGGTTTCTGAGGCTGATTTTCTTTCCTCCCAAGAAAAATTTTCCTTTTGTTTTTTCTTAATTTGCCCCAGATTTTCACATCAGAGTCCAACACTAAACAAACCAGCGAGATGAGCTCAGTTGGTTAGAGCATGGTGCTTATGGTGCTAGTAACTCCAAGGGTTTGGGTTTGATCCCTGCCTGGACCATTTCTGAAGAGTTTGACTCAATGATTCTTGTAGGTCCCTTCCAAATCAGAGTATTCTGTGGTCCTGTGAACTCAAAATCAATGTTCCCTCAGCTGGTTTAGTGGTTTCCTCAATGACCCAGCAGCAAAAACAGATTGGCAGGGATAGGGAGATATCCCAGTTGTACCCACCAAAATGGGTTCTGTTGGGAAGTTTAAATGCCCACAGCTCCAGGAAATCATCCCTTTTCCTGGGTAAACATGCATATGCTGCTCATATATATCCTCCAGTGTATTCCTAAAGGTCATCCAAGGAGATGTCATTCCTAGAAAGTTCCTCCTCCCCCAGGGCTTTACATCTCCTCTCACAACCTTTACACAGCTTGGCATAATATTGAATAAATAAAACATGATCAGTTTACGAGGAAATGAAGGTCTGAAGCCCTTGGCATGCCAGGTCAGCCAGGGACAGTGGGAGGAGCGAGAGTATCATCCCCATGTGGCATTGCTGAAAACTTTATTGAGAGCAAAGAAAGCCAGCACACCCCCACTTCTGATGGCATCTGTTTCAGCTGTTTTCCTGGGGTTCAGCTCAAATCTTTGGGATTCTGTTTCATTAGGGGCCAGCTCAGACCTTTGGCATATATTTAGGCTGGGGGGCATCCCAGGAACATCTTGCCAAAGGGTTCAATTCTTCATACACAAAATATTACCCACTGTTGTGACCCCCTGGGCACAAAACACCTTTCCAAGCTGCTCCACCCTCTATCCCTGGAGGCAGGGCAGCGTGCCAGCCGATGGGGACAGAAGGCTGGTGGAGCTGGTGGCCCCACACGGCATCCCTGGGGACAGCCTCGCGTGCCTGCCCGTGTCCCTGCTCCCAGGAACAGCTTGTGTGCAGGTGTGCTCTGCTCCCAGCACAGCACGAACATCTGGGTGAGTGGCACACCGCAGCACTCAGGCATCCCTGCCTCCAGGAATCTCCTGGGAGGAGCTGCACCAAAACTCCCCCTCTGCTCTGCAGTTGGAGCAGCCGCCCCATCACACACAGGCTGTGCACCACCAGCACGTGAATTCCAGAAGCTCAGACCATCCCTGTCCCATGCTCCAGCTCTGGAAGCAGTTAGTGCATGAGGTGCCAGGAAATGGGGCTAAAAATATGCTGCATGTTTGATCTGCAGAGCATGCCATGCTTTCCACACTGCTTTTTCAGTGGGATTCTTCAAATCAGCGCTTACAGAAAGTGGGATTTTTCCCCCCCCTTGCACCTATTTCAACATCCCAAACAGAGCCACAGGCGATGGGTGGGTTCTCCTCATCCTCCTGCAAGGCCAGTGTTCCCAGCTCCCTCACTTCTGGTGGGTTTTGCAACATTTGGCTATTTTGAAACCAAGCTAAATTTCCAGACTCATGTTTACAGCAAAAGGCTTGAAAGCACAGATCCTAAACCCCGGAAGGCCAATAGACACAACTCTTATAGCAATGTTATTCTAATTCCAACTATTTTAATTAAGCACTTGGATTGGCAATAGGATTGTGCTTTTTTTCCCCTGCCTTTTGGAAACATTTCCAGAAATATGAATAGTCTCAACAGCTGGGCAGGAAAATCGGAAATCAGAAGTGTGCAGAAAATGCTAATTAAAATGGAACCAAATTGCAGAAAGCTCAGCATTTTCCATGCCATGCTTTCCTGTCTGGCTTGGCTGTTCTGAATTCACCTCTCCACGCTGCAGCAGGAGCTGGCAGCATTCTAGGGCTGAGACTTTGGGAAGAGAGAACTATTCCCTTTTCTTCCCTTTTCAAAGACACAGGTCAGAAAGTGCCTCCTGCTTGGATCTGATGGCTGGGGTACAGCCATTTCCCTAAACTAGCCTTAGAAGTGTAGCTGTTATCAACAGAGCAAATGAGCACTTGTTCCACAAAAAGCAGCCAGGAAACAGTTAATCCCAATTAGCTCAAACCATTCTTTATATTTTGGCAGTTCTCGTTTTGAAGGAAAAAATATGTTTGTGTTCTTGGAGCCTGCCTGAACAATAAAATCAGATGCCAATTTTCTGGTCTAAATTAGGTGAAAGACCAGACTTTTTATCATATGTGTGTGTCTGCGTGTGCTGTTGGGTTACATGTTTATTTTACTCCTCTGTGTATTTACCAGAGAAATCAGAGAAATCACGGCCTGCCCTGCACATGGCTCAGCCTGGCAGAGGAACACCACAGCCCGCCTCATTCACTGAGGCTGGAAATTCAACCTGGCACCGGGAAAAACCCGAGGCACTATCAATTGCAGAAGAAGATATTGCCAAAAGATAAACACAATAAAGTCAGTCATTGTCAGCGTATCAAGCTGAAGCCTTTCCAGGGTGGATGAATAAGGGGTTTAAACTTTTGCACTGGTTGGAGTGTTTTCATGTCCGATTTCAGTGGGAGCTGAAAGACATCCAAACCCTGGGCTTCAAAGAGGCTAAAAATCAAAAGGATTAATGAGTGTAAAAATACCATGGGAAAAGAAGTGAAGCTGGCACATCTTCCATGGGACATTGTCCATTGTGAGCGCACTGCCAAGGTGCAGCCAGCACTGCCCCTATCAAAGGAGAGGCAAAGGAAGAGGCAAGGAAAATAAGCACAATTTCAGCTCCATTCCACACGCTGTTCCCATCTGCTGGGATCAGCCGTGGGAGCCTGACCAGGGGAGAGCAATGCCATGTCACCACCTCTCTCTGGAGCAGCCCTTGGACCCTGTGGGCACCGCCTGGCACACGATGAGAGGGGCACAACCCAACCTGTGTGACCCACAAGAAGCCTCAAACACCCGTATTTTTCCCCTCCACATGCAAATGAGCTTCCCATATCTTGTTCTCATCACTCCCTCTCTTCAGATGTCACTAATTTCCAGGACAGGCGGGAGGATGCCAGACTCGCAGTCAGCACGCAACGGAGCAGCCATGCCTGCAGCAGAGCAGGAGATCCAGCACAACCCAGCCAAAATGGGCCTGAATTATCAGCCAAAGCAGCCAGCAGCAGCTCTGCTCACAGCACGATGCTCCCCATCCAGAGCTGCTCCGAGCCCTCTCCTCTGGCCATCCAGGGATGGTGCTGGCATCTGCTCGCTGCTCACTCAGCGAGGAGAGCACCCGGGGCGTTGAATCCCTGGCACCCCTTTTAATTCCAGTTCCAAGTGTTTTCACAACACTAGAGGGAGACAGGGTTCAAGTCAGGCTTTGCAATCACAAATCCAAATTTACCCAGGACAGAAACCACCCCAGAATCCATGCAGAGCCCAGTGTGCACCCAGGAGAAAGCATGTGCCACCTCTGAGCACAGGCCATGTGCAGAGCAAAGCTTTTGCAAAAGGGGATTCGATAATATTTTGGGGATTTCACTCAAGAAATGCACATAAAACAGACAAAAACTCAGCACAGGCTTAAATTTAAGCACATGCTCAAGAGCTTGCTGGCACAAGGGCTCAAGCAAGGATTAAGAGGCACACACCACATTACTTTTAATTGAGCTACTGTCTTCCCATATGGTTTTCCTTGGGGAGACCAGTGGCTGGCTTACGAGTTCAAGTAACAACATCAGTTAAAAGAGCATTCAAACAATTGTGGTTGGCAGCTCCCTGAATAATATGAATGTTATGGAGTGTCGGAAAATGTCGTATCATCAATTTTCTGGTTTCCTGCACTCATTGCTTTTGATCTCCACTAAAAGATTTATTGACAGCTTTCATTTTTACATTAACCTTTTCCAAATCACACCGATTGAGAGCTAGGGAGGTGTTTTTTTTTGTTTGGCTTTGATTTTTGTTTTTTTGGGTTTTTTTTAAACATGCAAATCTTTTTAAAGCTGAGGTTTTCCATTCCTCCCAGTTTTTATTGTTCGAAGCAAAGGGCTCTTTTGGCAGGTTTATGAGATGGAGTCTGTTTTGCTGACAGACGTGCCTGATAGATTGCTTGTCCATGTTTTATTTTTGGAGCCATTGCTGCGTTATCTGTGTTTGAAAAACAATTCCATTTCATTAAAATTTAAATCAAATATATGGTAATATCAGCCTTGCTTAGCACCAGATCCTACAACTCTCCTGTGGAGCCTCTTGCCCTCAGTGTGAGTGAAGTTTAATACAGAAGAAAGTGATTCCTTTGCCCCCAGCAACGGCCACATTCTGTCATTATTGCTCACAAATGAGAAATAATTCCTCCCCGTGAACCATGTGATGTCTTGAAAGGTGAATAAAGACAGTTCCTGCACTGCCTGGATAACCTAGACATGCCATTGATGAGTGTGAAATTAGAACATTCCTCAAAAGACAAAGTTATAGCAACCAGGACTTTTGGCTTGGATGATTTCCTGCAGCAGTGAATTTTAGAGTGACCACAGTGTGCACAATTAATGATGGATTGGATGGATTGGATGTGAAGGACTACAAAGATTATTACCTTTAATTTCTCCCACGTATTTAATCATTTGTAGCTTTTAAACTCTGCCTTGGGATCACATCCCAAGAATTTGTTGTTGTTTAACAAGACCATTTTCACTAATCTGAAACACACCAGAAGTTCAAGGTGACTCAAAGAAATAAAACTGAGAACTTTTAGTGCCAACACTTCTGTGCAAGAGAGCAAGCCCAGTGAATCAATGGATCACAGAGCATCCTGAGTTTGAAGGGTCCCCCCAAGGATCATGGAATCCTACCCTGTGCCTGAGAGTGTTGTCCAGTGCTCTTCCTTCAGGTTTAAATGATACCTGTTACCATTCCAGGAGGCCTTACAAGCCCATTTTATTCTCTGTTAAAATAAGAGGAAAATGGATCTTTCATTTAAGTTGTATAAAACAGAGGTGCCTCCTGCCACACATCAAGACCTTCAGTGGCAGTTGCGGCAAAAATAAAAACAGGAAAAAAACCCCAAACCAAAATAAACAAATAACAACAACAAAAAAAAAAGGAGCTCATTTTCTTCCACTGTTCTTTGCTTTTAGACAGCTCAAACATGTTAATTTTGATTTGCCAAGTTTGGTTGTTTTCCTTTGATGAGCCAAGTTCACCCCCTCAAAGCCCATATGTGACAGCACTGATGAGCTTGGCCTTGCTGATGCTTCTTGAAATAACCTCCAGCCCCAAAATAACCCTGCACACACACCAGCACCACTTCCTGAGTGGGAATTGCAGGGATAGGGTGGGCAGGGAAATCTGGGCAGCTCAGGAGTGATCAATAATTGAGGATGGTCCCATTTTCTATAAACACAGCTAAACAAGGCAGAGTGCCCCTCCTCTTCCTCTCAGTATTCTTGTTCTACCCTCTCCTGTCTCAGCTGAATTTTCCTACCAGCCTCCTGAAGACACTTCCCTATTTCACACCCTAAACATCCTCCACTTTTATTTGGCCAACACTTCCTACACTTCAAGCCCTCTGGAACAGCTCCTCCAGATCTGCTTCTATGCTTCCCCTATCCTTGCTATCCTAACAATACATGGCAGGTACTGGAATGCTCCAGGCATTTTTATTCCTTCCCCGCCAAGTGATGAGTGTAGGTCACTCCACACCAGGGTTACCCAAAAGCTGCTTCACAAGAGGTAGCAATGGTAGTGGAAGGACTTATTGCTCCCAAATCCAGGCTGGGACAGGCATCACGCTCAGAAGGATCTGGTGTGGTTCTGGAGGCTGCTCCTGTGCTGTGAGCCCAGCATCAGTGGGGGCACATGAGGAGTGGGACTGTCCCCTGGTAGGAGGTGGCAGCCACCGTGCTCTCCAAAAGGAGCACTCCCTCCCAGCCACGTGCACAGTCCTTGGATCACCTCCGCTGGGAATTCCCAAAGCTCAAGCCACAGCCAGCTGGAGGTGAGGGATGTTTGTGGTGACCACACAAGGTTTCCTAGCAGAAGAGTTTCCTGGAGAGCCAGCATGGATGGACACAGGAATGCACTTCTCTGGGAGATGATGCTGTCAGCCAGGTAAGGTGCAACCTTCCTGCTGCTTCTTCCTCCTCTGGAGAGCTTTAGCCACTGGTGGAGAGCATTCCCATGCCCTATCAGATCATTGCCCTTTTTCAGCTTTTTATTTTGGCACTCAGTAACACAGGAGCTCCCCAGAACTCCAGCTGTGTACAATGCTTTGTGGAGACATGAGTGAGCAAAAAAGAAGGGCACATCCTCCACTGCAAGAAGCAGAGAATCATAGAATCACTCGGGCTGGAAAAGACCACTGAGTTCAACCATTAACCCAGCACCAAACCATGTTCCCAGGTGCCACACCTACATTTCTTTTAAATCCCTCCAGGGATGGGGACTCCTCCGTTGCCCTGGAGTGTTTGAAACCTGTTTGGTGAAGAAACTTTTCCTTATATCATATCCTCTTGGTCAGCTGGGGCCAGCTGTCCTGGCTGTGTCTCCTCCCAGCTTCTTGTGCCTCTCAGTCCCCTCACTCATGAACTTTCAGGACCCATTTTTTGGTCTGGTGGGCACAGAGTGGGGCTGGCAGAGCAGTGTTCACCCATGCTGGGAGTCAGCCCAACACCAGGGCTGTGGTGGGACACTAAGGGCTAATATGTGACTCAGCATTTGGGTGCTCTGGTGGCCTGGCAGGAGGACCTGCAGCAGGCAGAAAGGGCCTGATTTTTGGAAACAGCATCACTTGGAAGGCAGACACAGTCCAAACTGTTCACCTCTGATTTAAGGAGAGGCTGTGTAACCTCAGCTTCTGGAAAAGTCTTTACAGAGGCATTTGGCGCTTCAGCAACAGCTTTGGGAAGGTCTTCTGACACACGAGAAAGAAAAAGATCTTGCCAGGAAAACTAGGTTGAGGAGCAGCAAGGTTTATTTATGGAGAGCCTGCAAATGGGCTGTCTTTATTCCCCACAATCGTATCGGAGCCACTGATGGACAAATGCCCTGCTTCTGATGTAGAAATATGAAAGCAAAGGTTGCTTTGAGAACTTTATATTTTGTTTCAGCCACATTTTGTTAGTATCAGATGCAGCCAGGGATATAATACCCTACCTCAGAGCAGCCAAAGACAACAGGCAAAGCTTTGCTAGAAAGGATGGCTATGAAAGATGAGCAAGTGATGAGGAAGATGCCACATCCTGCATTGAACCAGCAGCAGACAGGCACAAAATCCCTGTCCCCTCACCTGTCACCCACTGTCTCTCCCCTCAGGAAGACTTATTTTTGCCACCCTGGGATCCATAAGTAACTCTCATGTTTAGATGTGATTTGAGTGCATGTAGCACTGTATCTTTCAGCAAACTTTGGGCAGAAGCTGAGAGCATCCTTTGCTTGTTTGCCATTTTTGTATTTGTAATCAGGGAGGCTGCAGCTTCTCTGACTGTTCACGTAACACAGCACAGGAAAACTGGCAAGGAAAGCTTGATGGCTTTAGATGCAGCACTCCTGCATTTATTATTGCAAATAAAGAACATTGTTGAGAAGGGTTTAGAGCCAGAAAGCCCAGGATGCAGAAAAAAAGTCCTGAAATTTGTTGTGCTTTAACCTATTGCTTTTTTCTTAAAAGGAAAGGAGGATGTTCTCTTCAGGCAGGGTCTTAATCCACCTCGGACCACTATGAAAAACAGACTGGTGAACAGAAAAGGAATAGCAAAGGGGCTGGTTGTGTAATTCTAACATTAGAGCAAGATACTCTAAGTTGTCCTTGTTTAAGAAATAACAGTTATGGAGACATTTAGGAGTCAGGGCAGCTGTCTGCCCATTGTCCCATCCTGGAATTTACATGTTCACTGCTGGAGGCTTCCTGAGCTTCAGACGTGATGTATTAAAGAGAAGTCATCAGCTTCATCCACCTATGGCTCTTCCAAGTAAAGGAACTGATGCCACACTGACTCCATCCTAACCACGGTCACCACATCCCTCATGGCAGGGAAAAGCAAGACAACATGTGGCATATGTCATCAAGCCCAGCCAGAAACACAGAAACTGCCAGAAACACAGAAACTGTCAGAAACACAGCCCAACCCAGCTGGACAGGGAGCTCCAGGTGAATAAGAGGACACACTGGATGAGACTTGCTCAACCCACATAAATTCTGACAATTTTGTGCCCCTATCACATGAACAAAGAGCTTCAAGGAGGGACTTGTAGAGGGACATCAAGGAATTTGTGCTTAGTGAGCTGCCAAAAGCAGCTTGGAGGTCACCTGGAGACCCACACCTCAACAGAGGAGAGGCTCCTCTCAGCCTCCCAACACCACACCAGAGATGACAGCAATGTGAACCTCAGCCTCAAAGAGCCTCACAAGAAAAAAACAACCCTAAATTCTCTTTTCCTCCAATAAATTCTTCCTTGTGGTGAGAATCACTGGAGAGTTTAGTTATTTTTTCCGATACGCAAAACGCAACTGCCCAGCCCAAAGCCTGTGTGATATTTACAAGAACAAAACAAATGAGGGACAAAATTAAAACTGAGCAGCCTCAGGAACAGGCAGCAGGAATCCTTGGGAATAACATGCTGTCACACAAAGCTTACCATTAGAATCCTGCTAATGAAAAAACAAGGAAAACCATCCATGACCAAATACTGAAGACTCCATCATTTCAGCATCAATGCTATGCTCAGTACACACCATACCTCAAGGGCTGGTTAACAACAGGTTATTGACACCCCAAAACAGCAAGCACAACTTTTCAAAGAATGACAGAAAGATTGGAACTTAGGAACTAAAAGATTCTGGAAAGAGTAAACAGCCCATGGGTTAAAAAAAACAAAACTAGTCTGTATTTTCCAGCTTCTCCTTTTAGGCCAAAACTCTCCAGGCGCTGCATGAACCAACTAAATTTATGCCTTGAAAATGCTCAGAGGTTGTATTTTATTTCCTCCAGGTATAGAAGATGCAACTTTAGATGATGTCGTCCATCAGAGCATCCTCTGGCATCCTTTGGCACAGCAGGTTTTGTTCCTCAGTGCAGGCAGCTCATCCCTGCCTGATCCATCATTGCCTTCATGTCCTCCCAAAGCATCCAAGCCCACCATGCCGAGTGTATTTTTCCCAGTCCAGCTTTTTAGCTCCCAGCATCTTTGCTGTGTTATTAAAATAACACCCTTTTGTCATCAAGGCCCTAAACACCTCCCTGGAGCACTTGTGAAAGGACTGAACACCCAAGGGCTTCTTCTAGGGAAGAACTCACCCTTCTCACAGGAGCTGGGGCTGATAATCATCTTGTGATCACAAATTACTTTTCACAGGGTCCATTTATGAGGTAACAGTTGGCATACGGAAAGCATTTCATTTCGCCAGCAGCTCGCTGAAAACCAACCATCGTGAACCCTAAAAAGAAACCCTGAATCAAAGGCTGCATTCTTCTCTCCCACAGTGACCCCTTTGTTTGGATCTGCCCAAAAGTTTCATTACGAAAGTCTGATACAGGAGCCTTATTAAATTGTGATTAAATGACGTGTCCGTGTAGAAGCCTTCTCTCTCTGCTGTTGATGTGGGCTGGATTTCTTAGACTTTTAAAACATACAAGCTTATGAAATAGCTGTAATATCTTTTCCCATGATTTCTAGGGAAAGGAGGGTCTTTGCTCCTGCTCTAGCCGTACCTGGCCTGGCTCCAGAGGATAACATTTTCATTAAAAGTGCATTAGGTGCACAGTTCACCACACAGCCGCCCTGACAAAGCATTGGCCTGGCTCAGAATGGGCTCTGATGAACTTTGCTGGCTTCTGTAAAAACAGAATCACCCATCACTGGGTTGACTTTGAGCTGTTTTTACCATCATTTGTGTCCAGTTTGTCCACTCTGCTTCCACCTAGCTCTGTCTATGTTTGGGTATTTAAAGAAAGCAGCACAAGCTGAACCACATCTCAGGACAGATAATAGCTGATTACTGGAGCAGCAGGGGTGACACTGGGACATCTTAGAAAGGGTTAAACAGGAGAAATTCAAACCCAAAATCTCCCCATCATTTCTGACCAAGTGTGAGCTCGGAGCCACCAGCAAACTCGCAGCAGTGACACATCTTTCCCTTCAGATGACTCACTGCAAATAGTGCCCGGTGATTTACGCAGAGAAAAATGCATTTAACATGGAAATGCACAAATTCTTACGTTTTAGGGCCAGAGGAGCCGTCACAAATGTTCAGTCTGGCTCTCTGGAGAGCGCAGCCTCACCCAGCAACTCCTGCCCAAAATGTGCTTCCGCTGGAGCGAAAGCATCCACAGGGGAATGCTTGGAATACTTTCTCCTAATATTTGTCAGGAGGGATGTTGTAAAAACAGAATCAAAGAATCATAGAATGGTTTGGGTTGGAAGGGACCTTAAAGATCATTCTGTTCCACCCTCTCCCATGGGCAGGGACACCTTCCACTACTCCAGGTTGCTCCAAGCTCCATCCAGCCTGGCCTTGGACACTTCCAGGGATCCAGGGGCAGCCACAGCTCCTCTGGGTACCCTGTGCCAGGGGCTCATCACCCTCAGTGGGAAGAATTTCTTTCTAATATCCCATATAATTTGAAGCCATTCCCCCTTATCCTGTCACTACAAGTCCTTGTTGAGCTTGTTGAGCAGACCAAGGTACTCAGAGAGGTGGCAGAAACTTTGATGGGAATGTGGGTGATTTTTGGGAGATGCTGGCAGCCTTCTGGCTGAATCAGCAGGAATCCTCCATGGGACACATGCTGGCTGCCTCAGAACCCCGGGGCTGGATCAGAGAGGCACCGCCTCAATTGTCCAGCAAAGGCCACTTAAATCATGCATTACAAAGTACAAATGTGTGTAAATATTTGTGCAAGATAAGATCGGCGAGTGGCAGAGCAATATTTCAAAGAGCTGAGCCAAGGGCAAACAACAATTTATATGTACTGCTCCAGAAAAATAAAATAAGGAAATGCAGCAATGTGTTTATGTTAGGGTAACATTTGCTCTGCAGTGGGGTTCTGTCAGTGGATGTCCCACACATGGGACATGCAGTGGAAATATGAGGGCAGGGCATGAGAAGAGATTTATCTGAAGAGCAGTCCTGGATCTCCTGAGGGACTCCTAATCAACCAGCCACGGGACATCAAAAGGCTTTCAGGAAAGGTTGGTGGACCTGTCAGATTGACATACACAGGCACAGGCAGCTGGTTGCTGAGTTGTATTTTATGCAGAGCAAACACTCAGTGAACGTGAGATAATCTGAGCTAATCAATCTTTCTTCATTCAGAAGACAAAGTGTGCTATCTAAAATAGCTGTAATGCTCTCTGGAAAGGATACATTTGAGATTTTCTCCTTTTAAATTAATGTTTTTCTTTAATACTTATAGCCCAGAGTCCCAACCCTGAAGGGCACCACCAAAAACCATCCTGAACTGGAGGTTCAGAGGTGCTGTCCCGCCCTGCCTCCCTCAGAAGGCAAACACTGCTACTGCTGGCCTGGGACACAAAAGCAGAATCTACTCACAGAGAAGACAGAGGAAAATCTGCATAGTTTATAGGTGGGAAGAAGACACTACCAGTCTGTCAAATGGTTTAGCCCAGAGAAGGAATGGCAACCCTCAGCTTTTCATAAAACCCCCTGGGGGTGACCACACTGCAGCATCAGGTGACAGTGAAAATCAGTACACCATTTTTATCAAGACTTTGTGAACCTCAGTTGCATTTTGTATCACAAACCAGATTCTCTGCATCCCTTAATTACTCTAATGCTTTGACAGCAGAAATCAACAGAGCTTCTTCTGCCTCAGCCACCTACATCTTCACACAGGGAGCCAAACCCCCCGACCTTTCCCATCACCTGGTGTTCAAGCCATGCACAGACAAAAGGAGCTGGTGGGTAATCACAGTGCAATGATTTGAGCTTCCAATTGCAGCCATCAGGTGTGAAAACATCAGGGTCCATGAGCTGGGCAAGGAATGAAAGAGCTGAGAGCCACTGTGCTCCAACCACCAAACAGCTGCCTCCCTCCACAGCCTCCCTCCCTCCACAGCCTCCCTTCTTTTTCCAGATGCTTTGCATTTCCCCCTTTTCTTCTGCCAGGTGTTTTTAGCACATCAATGCTAAAAATCTCAGTGTGTCCTAGGATTCCAGCCTGCTTTTAACTAAACTGCCACAGGTCTGTCTCCATGGAAGGTGTTTCTTGCCAGAAATATTATCTAATTTGTAAGCATTTTATGATTTTCTAAGAGTCATAAAATACAGTATTAGGAAACAAATGGGCAACGGAAAAGATCCCTTCTGGTAGCCAAAGTGACCATATAATTGATTTTTATGAACAGCATCTGAAGAAATGAGTCACAGCCCATATGGCTGTTTTGGAATCCAGATATACATCGCGTTTTAAGCCTCTCAGAAGATTTATCCAAGTTTTTTCGCATATAATCAATGGTCATTAGACAAGGACATGAATCATTACAGCTCCTCAGGCTGAGCACATGTTTGAAGGGTGAAGGTTTCACACATTCTCGCTCTATAAATACCCATCCAAGGTTGTCCAGAGCATGAGCAGCTCAGATGGCAGAAAGTAAAAAGGTATTGCAGAACAAACTGCAGACTCATTACAGAGCCCAGGCCCCCTCCCTCCAATGGGTGTAAATGTTATTAGCTTAGGACATGGTTCAAACTCCAGTTGAAGTCAGATGGAAAAACTTTACCTCTAAGTCAGGCTGTGTATCCTCTTTCTCATGGCTTTAACCATTTTCTCATAGCTTGGCCCCAGCCTGTGATGAGGTTGGGTTACGAGTTTGCTCACTCAGTTGTGATGCTACACAAATAACACCCACACTGTTCACATGTGCACATTTCCCATGCACATCTGGGCTGCCCAGAGGTGCAGGAGCATCCCTCCTGTGAGCCCACATTTGCACAGCCACACACACCCCACACACAACACACCAGCCTCACTCCTGGGCTCCTGGTGAAGCTCCTGCATCTCCATCCACACTCCCTTCTTCAGTGCCAGAAGAGTCACATTCACCCAGAGCTGACACAGGAGAGCAAACTGCCTCTTCTGAAAGATGCTGAGAGCCCTCTTTGCAATGATCCCAGAGTTTTGCCTTCTGACTGACCCAGCAACAGTGTGAGAATTTTATTTACAATGACAGTAATGACTGGGCAACTCTGCAAACATGATTGTTAAATTAAATCACTTCACATTCCAGCCCCAGGTGCTGGTCCACAATACCCTTCCTCATGACATGCAGCACTGGAACATTTATGTATCACACATTGTGCCAGTTTTCAAGGACTCCCAGAGACAAATGTGTCTCCCAGTACAAAACAGCCCTCTTGTTCCCATGGAAATCTCAGCCAAATAAATATTTTGCAAGTTCATTTGCTGCAGAAGAAATAAGTCAGGGTTTATGCACGATGCTTCAGCCCTGGAATGCCCAGAAATGCAACCCCCAGTGCATTTCTCTCACCCATCAGCTGCCCAGGAAGACCTGAGGTGTTTGGCTTAAACTGCACATTTCTACCTTTGACAGAATTTTAGATCCTGGCAGGGAATGTTATGGTCCCATCCAGCTCCCTCTGGAGCACAAACCAAACAGTCTCAGGTGATAATTTCTGCATCAAGCCCTGTGGCTTCCACCTGAGCCAGTCCCAGATGCTTTCCTGACATGTTGCAGCTACTCTGTTATGAACCTTACAGCTCCTATGTTCCTCCAGGCACAGCCAAGGGGAGAAGGAACCCACAGCCCCTCTCTCTGCCTTTTTGCCCTGACAAATGAGGAAACCAACTGAGTGCCAGCAGTATTTTTAAAAGCTGTCTGGAGGTGAATAAAACCTCTGCATCCCTCGGGGACCAACGATGGGGTGGTGGAGGATAGACCAGGGTCCCTAATCTGTTACACAGGTTTCACTCCACAACACCAGCACACATTCAAATCCCACTCCAAAGGGAAGCTGAAGGATTAACGTTGGCTCCCAGACCACTCCTGTTGTAACAAAACCCCTGCCTGCAGCTTGACAGAGGCACTAACAGGGTCTTTGATGAGGACTGCCAAGGGAAGGCTCCAAGACAGACGAAAATTTTGAGGTTAGAATTTGAAAGGCAGTCAATCTTATCCTCATATTCGTGTTACAGCACATGATAAACTATTCCAGAGGGAGTTCTTACCAGGATGCTAAAAGAAATTTTATGAAGAACTAGACTCATTCATCCAAAATGAGGATGAAAGAGTGACATGTTACCTGGGAGGAAACAAAGAAAGGTAATATTTTGCCCTCAATTTTATTGTGTTTCTAAGGCAGTTCAGTCAGATAAAATTTGGAAAGACATCTGAAGATGAAAAGGCCTGTACAAAAAAACAGATCCAGAGGATCATAATTTAAGGAAATATTATGCTGGTTGTAGCAAAAGTAGAAGTTTTCATATTTATTTCGTGTTATTATGAAAGATACCAAGACTTGCATTCTTCCACCAGGAGATTGCCCAGATTTCCCACCCACATAGAGTCTGAAATCTCTCTATAAGGAGTTGTTCCCTACTTCATAGATCAAAGCAACCCTCCCCATGCTGGCAGCCCAGCTAGAAATAGGGCTGACATGCACTTTTGCATCTTTAGTCTGGACTTCAGTAGATATGCAAGCCTTTCTGAGCACATGGAGGATGATTTTACTCCTTGAGTGTTGGGGGCATCTATCTGGTTGGTTGCCCAGTTATCAGAGATTATTAAATCATCTCTCCAACACGGGTCAGTGCTGATGTGGGGCTGGGGGCATCTGTCCCCTCTGGTGAAACAGGAATCTCTGTGGTGCCAGGGACCCATGAGAACCCAGCCAAACCCAGGCTCATAGCCTTGGAAACGCTCCCATGCCAAGAACAACAGTAAATAACCTGCTCTCCAGCAAGAAGCATGAGCATTTCCAAGCTTAGCTGGGGCCTCTTCCCTTTTCTTTTTTCCCCTTAATTTTTTTTGCCTGAGAAAAGTCAAAACACTCTGGGATGCCTTGAAAATACAGAACAGCAAGTGCTGCTGAAGGGGATATTTGCAAGGAGCCCTGCCATGACCTCAGCTTTTAAATCATTTCAATCAGAACGACTCAGAAGTCATGCCAATGCCAAATTATCCCCATGCAACACAAGAAAAGAAGCTAATCCCTGCTCCTTGATGATAATTGGCACAATGAGAAACACCTTTCTGACACGATTTAGCTCAGAGCCAAAACGCAGGCTGTCTCAGGAGAAAAGCTCTTCCAAAGGAGCAGATGATGACAAAGTCTTGAGTGGTGCCTTGCCCCACACCAGAGGTGTTCAAGAAAACAAAACACCTGGCCTTGCTGGCTCATCTCTGCAGCTGGCCACCAGCCATGGCTCACCTCCCCGTGGTTTTGGATACAGGGAGGAATTCCTTCTCCTTTCCAGGGGCCAGACATACTTGATTTTCCAGCTATTCCATGGAGGAAATAATCCCCCAGGTGATTATGTGCTACGAGGGTCTGCTCAGTGACTCAGCCCTTGCGGCTTTTAGTGGAGCCGACTTCACAGGAACATTTTTAGGAGGGGAAAAAAATAATTCTTAATTAACGTGACAGGGAATAGATGTGGTGGTGAAACTCCAGGCAGATGCAGGTTTAGTCCCAGGTGGCTTTCCATGCACCTACCCTCATGCCTAGGCCTGAACTGGCTCTTTTTAAGGGAAAAGAAATAACATTTTCCATATGATTCGGAGGGGTGGACTGATGTTTTGTCACAGGCACCCACAAGATGACAGGTGGAGGTTTCAATCAGAGTGCTACCAAGGAATACTGGAGGGAGGATGTACAACGAAACAGAACCACCTCAGCCTCAAAATCTTATGCTGTTTCTCAGATGGTTTGAGTCTGGGAATCCAGAGCTCCTTCAGCACCGGCCCTTTCCAGCCATGCCTCAAGGTATGGGGCAGGGAATGATGCATTTCCACTCTGGTGACTTGGTCACCTCTAACCCATTAAACTGGTAAAGAACAGCAGGACCAGAGGCTTAAAAATGTCTTGACAAGATTTGGGAATGCTTTTTTCTTGTGCAAAAAGCCCCAGGTGCTGATGAAACTCACCACACATATCACCTTTCCCCAAAGGCAGGGGAAGTGATGCATCTTTAGCCCTGATTTCCCAACATAAGCAATGAGCAGGGGGCACTTGCACACCTTAATAGAAAACAAAACAAAACAAAACAAAAAATACCCCCAAAATTAACTAGTTTCTGTTCAGAACCAGTTCTCCTCTGGGAGAGATAAGATGAGAAAGAGCAAATCACTTGTGACAGATGACAAGGTTGGTGGGGAATGCACTAATGGGAAGCACACACACCCCAGGAGGATGAAAGCAGTATAAAACCTTATAAAAAAACAACTGCATGTCTAATTGGGCTGCTCACTGTGGTGCCTTTTACAAAAGATATATTCATTTAAAGGCAAATCTTGATTTCTGCCCTGAGCCCAGTATTACCCCAGTGACAAAAAATACCATTAAAGGCACAATAAGTCTATGTACACCCACATGTAGATTTGACCCAGATTTAGACAACCTGGAGAGGAGAAGGCTCCAGAGAGACCTTAGAGCCTCTTCCAGTGCCCAGATGGGCTCCAGGAGAGCTGAAGAAAACTTGGACAAGGGCACAGAATAACAGGAATGGCTTCACACTGACACAGGAGCAGGGTTAGGTGGAATACTGGGGAAAAATTCAACCCTGTGAGAGTGGCAAGGCCCTGGCACAGATTGCCCAGAGAAGCTGTGGCTGCCCCATCCCTGGAAGTGTCCAAGGTCAGGTTGGGTGGGTTTGGAGCAAACTGGGATAGAGGGGATGATGAACTGGATGATCTTCCTTCCCACCCAAACCATTCTGTGATTTATAGTTTATATCTCATAACACGAATACCCCAGTACCTGCTCCCACGATGTGCAGGCATCCCAGCAGGCTGAGAGATACAAAAATCTATCAAGGAATACTGCATGGAGAAAATTGCATTCCAGACCTTGGTTGTTTAAAGGACTGATTTAATTTCTGAGATGCAGCCCACTGCTTTCTAACAGCACATGCTGCTTTTATGAGATGGTCCAGAGGAAAACAACCAGAACACTTATCAGCTGAAACCACAGGTAGCACTTAGGGAAGCAGATTAAGGGAATAACATGTTTTCCACAGGCAGCCATGCCCTATGCACACATGGAAAACCCAGGGGACAGTTAACCCTGAGTGCAGCTGCTGGGTTTAGTACCACAGACCCATGGAAAGATTTATCCTTAACTCTCAAACAGGCAGGATTTTGGTAGGGATTCAAGGAAAACAGTAGTGGATCCCCTTTCATTCAGCATCCTGAGGAAGTCTGGGCAGAGGACAAGATTTAGCATGAAACAGCCACAGGCAGGAGCTGCTAACTTCTTGAATGGAGCTCAGACCATGGGAGGTCAGCAGCAAACTTTGCCTGTCAGCCCCTCCATAACATGTGTAAAACAGCTCAGAGTGCTCAGGAATCCTGGGACACCAGAACCAAAAGGATTTTGTGTCATTGGAGTCAGGGGGTGATGGAACCACCTTTCACTCTGGGAATTGGAGTTAAGAGGACATAAACAGCTTTTAAGATGGGTCTTGACCAATTTATGAAAAAATAATCTGAATTGTGAACTTCTCCAGCAGCACAGGACACTGACCCACCACATCTCTCAATCCCAACATCCAAACATTTGTGCTACTCACAGCAAAACATTTTTGGGTTTGCTATTTGCTGGACCAGCTGCAAACCGTCATCCTAAACAATTCTCTGCGATCCCAGCTATAACGTGTTGCTCGTTTTCATTGCATCCCAGTTTTCCATCTCTGGGTGTGCCTTACCACGGTGAAATCTGACTCTGCCACTTAATTAATACCATAACTGCAGACTGTAACTGCCTGCCCTGTGCTGAGCACCATCCCCACACTCCGAGGTATTTGTTACCGCGACAAGGGAATACAAAGCTTTACACGCAGGAGATGGAAAAGGTTAAAGTCAATATTTTGGCTGGTGGAAATATTTATGGAAAGAACCCGTGAATTAGTGAGCAGTATTCATTCCACTGACATTTCCTAACTGCGTTAACCTTTTATATTTCTTGTGGTTGGCTCCTGTTTAATATGTTCTAATTATATGAGAACCAGGAAGCAAATGAACGGCTGAGATTAAAGTTAAACAACAGGCGTAAATACTGCAGGACAGATTCTCAGCACTGAGCCTGTAGATTTAAACCTCTGAGTTCAATGCTGAGCAGATGAGACACATAAGGCCATCAGACACATGTGCAGAGCTCAGAATTTCTTGCCACTCACTCATTTGAGGGCAGAACTTGTCCCTTTGATGGCACCGTGCTGATGTTTCATTGTGCATGGAGTGAAGCACATCAGTTTGTTCAAAGAGGATTCACAAAGGACAAATAACTTCTGTAAAAATCACCATTCCCTCCAGCCTTCCTACCACGAAAAAGGCAGGAAAGGAGAAAAAAGGGATTCAAAATGATTCAGTAATGGTGGGCACATGCTCTCAGAGGCTTCAGCCAGCCCTCAGCACTGGTCAGGTAAAACTGGACGCACTGAGTGCAGTGACAGCAATTTCACCCCACACGCGAGCAGGCAGCCCCTCACAGAGTGTCACCAGCACAACAATACCTGTTACAAAACACACAGGATCAGAATAACTTTCTCCCAGCAGAACCTGACATCTCAGGCAAACTCAGACGGTTGCAAAACTCGGCTCCACACAGGGAAGATGTTTACAATCTGTCCCAGTTCCACCCAACACACGGAAATTCCAGATGCTCTGCTGCTCACCACCTCAGCTGGCTCATGGAGGAGGTTTCTGTGTGCAAGTTGTCCCTTTTGACAGAATACAGCTGAAATTGGTGGCCAAGGGAGCACCAACAATTTGCTGACACAGCCACAGACTCGCACAGTTAAAGCTGGCCAGAGATGCTGACCTGTGGAGCAATTGCACCTCTGCTGGAGAATCATTTCGGAGGGAGACATTCGACCATCAGCTCTGTTTTGGGGTTAAGAATGGCACCACCAGCTTCACCAGCACTCACTCACACATGGCCAGGGTGCTCTCAGCCTGCAGTGCTGGACCCACTGCCATCCATACCTGCAGGTCAGCTTCCTTTGGCCACCGTGGGATAGAGTGGCTCTGATGGGATTAAATGTCCTGCTTTTCATCGACCAGCCTCCTGCCTCCTCACAGACAAAGCAACAAGGAAAAAGGGCATCATCTTTCACCTCTTCAGCCTGTGTAATGTCCTCCCAGCCCCTTGCTCCCCTCTGTGTCTTTGGTCCATAGGATTGCTCAATATTCCTAATTGTTGTCTTGTATCACAATATGATGCAGCATCAAAGAGACCCATGCATGTGGTTACAATTAAATCCATGCTTAAAGACTTTGCTGAACCCAGGCATTCATTGAACTGCAGTTGGTCTTGAGGTAGAGACCCTCTTTTCCCCATAAGATGCCTCACACAGACAATTTGACCCCAGCTGGCCTTATCTACCCTACTAAAATAAAAATAAATATCTGGGAGTAATAATAATAAACAGTGTCACCCTGGTAAAAATTTATTTCTTTGTGTTTCCAAGAACGGTACACAACCTTCAAGGAAGGATGTTGCTGTCTCCTACCATCAACAATGCCAAAAATAAACAGAAATTAAGTTATAGAGTCATATTTCAAGAGGTACAAATTCATCCACAGCAAATATTTTGTGTGGATGTGGTATAGTTTAGACTCCAACGTGTTTCCTCATGGTCTATCTACTTCCTCTAAAAATATCAACTATAATCACTCCAGCTAAGCCTAACACAGAATAGCAAATCAACAAACATCTCCTTTCCGCTGTTGCTTAGAGGGGAAAAGGAATCCTAGAAGGTCTGTATGGGATTTTTGAGAGCAAATCTCTCAGCTGATCTGTTAAAAATCCCAGAGTTTGTCTTACACGGCACTAGCAGAATCTGTTCATAGCCCAGACAGTCTCTGCTTTATTTTCAATAACTCTGATTCCCTCCACATGCACTTAAAAAAAAAAAATCTAAAAAAAACAGTTATTTGATACAGTGATCCTCAGTATTTTTGTACATGTGGAAAAGCCTCTGCCTCTCGCCACAGTTTGCCCGTTTGTAAAGCTGATGCCATTAGGGACTAGAAAGGCTTAATGCTTTAACACACCTTGGGGTAAATAGTGTTACATTAGCACAGGTGCAAATAGCTTTCTAATTATTATTAATTTAATAATACAGTGCTGCTGGCACACGCTAATTAGATCCATGTTGTCCTATACGAGGGGAACAACACCAGAAATTTCCACAGCTGTCAGCTGCTGTCTTCTCCCAATTGCTATGGAAAGCAAACAAACCATGAAGGCAATTCATAATTATTACAAACACTCCCTAACCTAAACCACGTTGACATTTCTAAATCAGAGCTGCTTGCTTGCTCTTGTCTGTGGTGTCAGAAAGGGATCAGAGCCAGCTGAAAAAGGACAACCAGCTATCAGATAATTTGAGGCCCAAGCAATTAGTTTGGTTTTAACAAGCTCTTTTAGCATGCTGGAAGTGCTTCCCCCTTTGTTCTGGCCAACCCATCCCACCTCTCCCTCCACCATGTGCATCTTAGCATAAGACATTTGACTTTCAGTATTTTCTGGACTTTTCCTGCTAGGTTAGTTTGGAAAAGGCTTTGCTATCCATTGGGATTCCTTCCCCCCAGCTAGAAAAAAGGAAGGAGAGCTGCAGTTTCCCCTGCCTGCTGCTGAGTCCCTCTGGGTTTTTCTCATAAATTCATTCCAAGAACATGGCTTAAGCTCTTAAGTGATATTCAAAGCCCTCAGCATGAGGTTTATGGCTTTCAACGTCTGCTGAGAATATAGTTATAACTGACAAGTTCTGAGGCAGGTATTTGGATGCTTTTCCACAAATACATCCCTATAAAACAGATCTCAACTCTGACATTGACCAAGACTTAATTTAAAGTGGTTTAGTAAAAGCAGCTGACAGATGAAAAAAATAAAAAAAAAAGTTCTACATGCAGAGAAAAGCCTACAGGGCTGAATCTACAGCTGAATGCCTCTCTAGAAGAACCAGGCCTCGCTGACTCTCCTTGGAACTGTGTATCACTCACTGATTTTGACTTTTTACATTTAAATTGCCAGTTCTACCATAAAAGAGAGGAAATCCCTGTTTGCTATTTATCTCCTATTACGGTTTCATTTAGATTTCATTATAATAATTTGGGTTTTGATTGGAGACACTTCCTGAATGAATTCTTTGTCTTCTGTGAAAGCCTCCAGAGCACAGTCAGGGCTGAGGAGCTCAGGGTGTGGGGATCAAGAGGCTTTCCCAGGGGACCCACATCCCTCTGCTTGTCACATCCTTGATGGATAAACCTGGCTTGTGCAGAGGGATGCAGAGAGAGGAGGCTGCCAGGGTCAGCCTGTGCCAGTCTCAAAATTGGGGTGACCCCATTTGTCATTCCCACCAAAGGGACCACAGAGGACTCCTCAGATTCAACAGCATGAGAGGGAGGAAGGAAGGGAACCAGAGCAATGTGTCTCAAGAGAAATCATGTCCAAGAAATCTAGAAATCAGCCCAAGCACTGATGTTTACTCACACATTTCCAATCCTTCCTTCTGCAGAGAAAAAAATACCTGCAAAAGAAATCCAAGCTCTCCTAGAACCTTTTTGAATAAAGTGTAATTCTAAACCCCAGGTAGTGCACCCTGACTTACAAGAAGATATTCATAATCTTCAAAGCATTGTTGAATTTGGGTGACAGCAAGGGTCATAGAATGGTTTCTACTACATCAAGTCACTCAGAGCTCCATCCAACCTGGATTTTTAGCTGCAATTAATAATTCCAAAGTCAGACACAGTTTGTACCAGGGTGCTCTGAGAAATGCTAAGAAGCACCAGAGCCCATTTGCTTGGAGAGTAATGGAGATTCCCAGCCTTGAAGAGATGATGGTTCGACCAGCAGGGAATGCCAGCCTAGAAGTCATTCATGTAAACATTCACTGGAGTCAGGATAAAAATTTATTGGCATTTTCCAATGAGCACAATGCCCTTAGATCTCCTGCACACCATCAAGCGTTGCACTCAGAAAAGCAAAATCAACCGCCTGGTTCAGAAACTTTCCTTTCTTTTGTACTTTCTTTTAGAAACATCATGTTCAAGACCTCCCATGAGTGTGAGGTATGCTGAGAAAGACCATTTCTTCCCCACAGGCTGATTCCCACTTTGAACCAAAAACAAAACGTAGCACACTTTACCTAGGAAATCGGATATGGACACTCTGCTCACACTTTTACTGGGTCTCCACATGAGCACACAAGCCTGATTTTCCAGCCAAGACCAGGTGGGAAAGTCCTGCTATTAAAACACTAACAGGAAGCTGTGGGGTCATTCAACATCCCTACCCTCAAATAAAAGCTCCTCTTCCACTCACATGTAGCTGAGGGCTCTTGCTTGTCTTTCCCAAACCACAAAGCTGGCCTGGATGCTAATTGGAAATGGAAAATGTACCCAAATGTGACGACAGTCTATTAAAAAATAAAATAACCTAACGTAGTAAACTCTTTCTGAGTACAGGAACCGCATGGTATAAACACTGTGGGCACTCATAAACCTTCAGTTGATTTTAACAGCTTTTCTTCCAGCCTAGTTTACCCTTAGAAAAGGTGGTTTTTAGTTCATTGTGTTCACAGTGAAACATCTTTATTTAGCATTTCTAAAAATTAAAAATAATAATTTTAAAAAGTATCTTATAACATTCTTTCAAAAACTCTCCTTACCCAAGGTGGTGTGGTGCCTTTGGGAACCCAAAAATCATCCCCTCCAGTCTTTGCATGAGCCAGGGCTCATCTCCAACAATGTGTCAGATGCTGTTCTGCATCCTGGGAAATAGAGAAGAGGGTGATGTTCCTGAACAAAATTTGTATCAGAACTGTATGTCCTTCCTCAACGTTGATTTTTCTTTACCTGTCATAGGGAGGAGTCCAAAATTCACACCACAAAGAAAAGTTGTTGAGCTTTTAAACCCTGCTTTAGTAATTGGAATCAAACAAATAAAGTTCAGCCACAGTTGGTTGGACTGAAGGATTTAGATCTTGTGTTTAATGTGGGAATATTTATAACTGGAACATAACTGGTAGAGAAGAGCCCCTTCAGTTCAGTGTTTCACATCACCTGCTCATACTGGGCAAACAATCCTTCTCGAATCAAAATATGGCAGGAGCAAAAGGGAGAGAAATGATCTTGGGCAACATTCTCCTGTCAGGGAAGGATCATTTTGGGGTAGGATAATTAATCAGCCCCTGTCTAAATGGTTTCTGTCTTAAAGGGCTTTCTTCTCTTCCTGGCATATTCTCAGTGGGTCAGAAATGCCAGTGCAATATTATCATTCTGTCTTTGCATTTGAAATACCCTGTTGATGAAACAGACCTTTATTGAACTTCAAAGGCCCACAATTATATATCCTCTCCTTGAGCTTTGATATTTTAATATTCAGCTGGTGAAATTATTATCTATTCCAGCCACAAAGCGTTTATTTATTTTGCTAGCTTTATCTCTGTTATTTCTGCAGTGGCAAGAGGCTGAGGAAGAAGCCCCCCCTGCTTATTGGCAGCAACAGAAAGTGGGAATTGAATGTACCAGGACTTTTATCTCCAGCAGCTGAAGAACGAAGCGTTTGAACTCCTCCTCGAGCCCTCAGAAACCTCTCACCACAGCCAGTTCCTCTCATTTATGCTTTTCAAGAGCCAGCCAAATTTCTTTATGTAGGTTTCCCTGTGCAATGAGGGAGCACAGGAGTCAGGGAGACACCAGCCAGCACTAACGGTGGCATGAATTTTTCATCTGAAAAGGGCACCCTGTTTTTTTGGAAGCTGCAAAAAGAAATTTTTGCTTGTGTTTCCTCAGCTCCAGCCTCACCAAGGTGGAAGAACGTTCAGCAGGGGCAAAAAATATTTTATGTATACATCCAGCTTGAATATAAATACACACAGGTAGAGCACAGCTCCCTTGCTGGCTGGCAAAACAAGGTGGTGTTTCATGGCTCTGCATCCCTCCCTCACCAGAGAAAGCCCCTGTGAATATTCTGTGCCCTTCTTTGGCGTCTCAGCAACAGGACTGAGCTGCAAAATTCAGAACAAAGCCTGGATTCTCCAAGCTCAACTCGCAGACCTGGCCCAAATCTTTTACAAAACTAAGAGAAAAGTGTGTTTACATTACCAAGAGATTTCAAAATTTGGTAACCCCCCTGACATTTTCAGAGATCTCTGCACCTCATTGAGACAGAGCTGCAGCCAGGAGGTGCTGGAAATCACACCAGAATGATGTTATCGAGATATTGCAGAGCCATTTCTAAACTAAATCCCCTCAGATACGCCTGGATCTCTCTCCTGGTGAAAAAGGATGATGGTTGATCCTGCGCAGGCATTTCTCAGGAGTCCTCACAAGCCTTCCCTCTCTCCACTGGGTCATTTCCAAACAATCCTGAAATCAAACCTGTGTCAGATGAGCCCAGCATCAGCATATGGCTTTCATCAGGTGATTCCCCTGCTCTTCAGGAACGTGACTTTATTGCCCTTCACAGCAGCCCCTGACAAGACTCAGCAGCTTTTGCTCTGCCTTGATGAGCTGGAAACTGAGAGAAAGGGTCTCTGTCACCTTTCCAAACTTGCAATATGAAACAGCAGAAGCGATAGAAATGCCATTGGGAGGCCTGAGCTCCTTGTCTCACACTTCCTGGGACAAGCTTCCCAAAATCCAGCTCCATTAAGAAAGCATTTCCCCACAAGGGAGAGAGAAAAAGCAGGCCAGTTGGAGTAGGACAACAAAGTCAAGATGTTCCATAAAATTGCAATCCTTCCCTTAAAAAAAAAAATATTTAAAAAATGAAATGATGAATGCGTACCATGGGTTTTCCCAGCATTTAGGTTGAAGAAGTTCTTCCTCCAACATATGGGGTGGGTGTCCAGGCCAGAAACCCTTCTCCTTCAGCCCTGGGAGTCCAACCTGCTGAAAAGGGGCAGGTATTGAGGAAGAGGCTGGAAGACTCTGGAAGAGGTGCAGATTTCCTACATCCAGCCTCACACTGGTGCTGTGTTTGGCTGTGTTTGCCACCTCTGGACATCTCCTGGGAGGATTCAAACTTGTACCAGAGCTTGCTGGACAACACTGGTGAGTGTGGGCATGGCCCCTTCCTACAAATGGAACCTTCTAGAAGTGGAGGCAAAAGGCCAGAAGGTGCTGCCTGAGCAGCAGACAGGGCTCCTGGTGCACAGCCCAATGAAAGGAGGCACCCAAGTCCAGACTATTTGATTCCCCAAACCTCAGCCTTACACCTCTAAACCGTCCCAAGCATCTCATTTTTCTTTTGCCATCATTTACCCAGAATTTCCCAGCCACTGAAGTGTATATTCCCAGTCAGCTGAAGGAGCTTGCTGTCTCTTTCCAGGATTAAGTTGTTTATTTTCTTACATGGGCCTTTGGGAAAGCTATGATCCTGTTTATGTCACGGCCAGTGTTACCATATTGCAGAAACTTTAATGTCTGGGGAAAAAAAAAAAAAAGGCAGCATCTGGGAGAATGGGGACATTATTGAAGCTGAGAGGTGACCAGGAGCCAAAGCTCCTCTTCATTGAGCAATGGCTTGGCTTGGTTCTCCACCTCACTGGGATGCTCGGCACAGGAAAGGCAAAAAGTCCTCTTAGAGCCAAATTGGGTAATTACATATTTACCAGGAATTTGGGAAGAAGGAACAGGCAGAACCTCATAGGGCACATTCTTTTTTTTGCCAATGAAAGAACTCGGTTTCTAGTAGCACTACCAAATCTTGGGGGGTTTATTTGCAAATTTTCATACAAAAATGACTTTGTATTCGGAAATGTTAACGCCTGAATTTCAGCCCCTGAAAAGATGCAAAGGAAATGGAAATCTAAACGAGTAGCATATGCCATCCCCTTGGCTCCACCAAGGAAAATATTTGGCTTCCACTTACAGCTACCCCAATCAAAAAGAAGTTTGGGTTGCAGGAATGTAAGTCAAAGTGAATGTTAAATTTACATTAGACATTTGTTAATTAGTCAGCAAATTAATCACCCCCGTGGACTGGCATAGTCCACACAATTTTAAAGCAAACACTCTTGTGTCAAGTTTAACTGTTGTCCTGGAGTTGACTAAGCAGAAACATTCCAAAATGGAATTATTAAAAAGATTTTCTTGTATTATTAAAAACACCATGATTAAAATACCATGGTGGATATTTACAGGCAGGGAAATAGAAGGGAGACTCAGTAGGTGTTTATTAAATCCATTTCCACATACACCTCCAGCCTGAGTGTGCTCTCCCTTCCCCTGCAAGCAAAAACCTCTTTCACCTGGCATTTATCCCTGTGGGTACCTCTGGTTATTGCAGCCTGGTCTGCATGATTTGTTGGCTTAATCAATATTCAGGTTAAACACTAATTTCTTTTAGCAGGCAAGAACCCTGTCACCCTTCTCAGTGTGTCATGCGAGCACATTAAGGGACCAAAATATTTTCCTGGTGTATTTTAGAAAAGTTTCTGAGGCTGTGCCTCAGTGGGGACTGGAATAATGCTTAGAGCTGCTGGGTTGGTAGCATACACAAATCTTGGCCACTCAGTTTTCCTCTTCCTCCTGAAGTTGCTGACACCTTAGAAATGGCTTTGGTGGGTGTAGGACTAAGGAACCTCTGTGGCCTCAGTTCCTGATCCCACACAGCTTCTGCACTGAGTTTTCCCCCCAGTGACCAGCCAAACAACCCAAATAAAGCTATCAGGGATCTGGCTTTTCTATTGACTCTGGGATCCTGGTAAACTTTCTTGTACACCAACATCTGAGACTCAAGTGCCCCAAGACCTTCAGAAAAGGATATCACTTTTTTTCTTTTTTTTTCTTTTTTTTTTTCTTTTTCCTTCACTTCCTTTGCGCTTAGGCCAAAAGCCAAAGTCATAAATGGAAACAGTTATTCTGGGCTCAATATCACCTTTTGTGCAATGACAAAAATAATGTGTTGTTGAACTGTTTGGCACAGCTGCCCCAGCATGTGACAAGAAGCTAATTGCTTTTGAAGCCAAATCCACTCGAGAAAACAAGAATCCAACTTATAGCAACTCATATTTTGCCAGTTTTTCTGCTCCAAATGCATATTCTCTTCCGTTTTTCCTCTCTCTCGTGACATCCTTTCCTTTTTTTTTTTTAAGTACTCGTGCACAGTTTGCAGCTGAACTTGCAGAGAGTCTCTGCTGCCCCTCTCTCAGCTCAATCCGTGATAACCAAATTCATCCTGCAGAGCTGAGCTCTTTTTCCACCATCACACACTACATTAATTCACTCAACACATTTGTTTGCAGCTGTCTTCCATCACCAACCCCACACCCAGCTGGCTCCTCATAGCAGAGAGAGAACTTAATTTTCCACTAATGAAGGTATAAACCAGGTAATTTTTTTTTTTTTTGTCCTTTGGTTCCCTCCTCCCAGAAAATTTTGCTTTGTTTTACTGGGAAAACAAGAAGTGTAATAAAATGCTTGAGCTGCTGGGTTTGGTCAGGAGGTGGGTGAGTGAGTCTGAGCCTCTTCAGGGAAGGAGCAGATTTCAGATTTTTAAGCAAGTTTAGCCAAATAAAACAGTGTCTTTATAACACGAGCTGGTCATTCCTGCAGATGTGTGGTTCTTCTAGGGAAAGCACAGCTATGGATTTATTAGGAATTAATATGTGGCTTCTCCTGTTGTTGTCCCCAAATAATTCCTTTGTTTGCTTTCACATACAAATACTAAAGAAAAACAACAACATCAACAAACACAAAAACCCCCAAACAAAACCCCAACAAATGAGCAATCAACAAAATCTTGGACTCAGAGGTTTGCAACAAGATTTGCTTTAAGTGATTTCTCCAAATCTGAGTCTCCAAACATTGGGTTTTCTGTCCCATGAAATTTGCTTTGCACCTGATATTTGGGAGGCGTTTTCCTTTTTTCTCCCTCACTCTTTAGCTTTCAGTTCTAATGTCAAACACAGGCAGTAGCTTTGAAGCTTTTTCCAAATGAATATGCCAGAAGAGTCCTGCTTTTCCAGCCAGCTTGCCAACTCCAGCAATCATTAATTTTATGTGCTAATTTTAAAGTTGATTAGTTTTATGTCTCTGACTTCAAAGGCAAATCCAGTGTAAACCTGAAATCTACTTAAAAAGGTAGAAATAATTTTGTAAAAATGTCTTTCTTGCGAAAACTTCCATTATTTTTATTTCAAGGAACACAAATTTCCTTCCTATAGCCTGCATGCATGTTGCTGAAGATCTACACACCAAATATTTGGTTTATTCCAAAGAAGTCTTAAAAAAAATTAAAAGAGTTAAATAAAACTGACTGAAAGTGTTTTCATTCGTTCCACTGGTGGCACTGTGGATGTTGTTAGCAAAGTGTGTGTGTAACATATGTGCAGGGCAATTATGTTTTGCAGTTACAAAACACTATTCATTAGATTAAATAAAATGACAGAGATTTTGGTCTGTTTCTGCCCTCAGATATTACACAGTAACTTGACTGGAGTACAATTTTGACTATTTTCCCAGCTCATCAGCACATTAAAACCAGCTGTGGATCTCAATAAATTGTTTCAGCAGAACCCACTGAAAATATCCATATTTTCCTTCCTCCCAGCTCAGCAAATGAAATTCAGGGGTCATTATGGTAATTTTAATTATGATTTGGTAGAGATGGCCTTCACTAAAATCTGTAGTTGCATAAACAACATGCTTCTTCTGTCATATTAGATTTCTTTATTTCAATTGTAAAGTCACAAAACCATGTGCTTCCTATTTTAGCTCCTGGACCCCCTGCTAGATTTATACACATGAAGGAGTGGTAGCACAGGGAGAGCAGCAGCCAGGAGTGTCCAGGGCTTTATTCCTGCTTGTGAAAAGATGTTTATTCATTCTGCAAGCAACAGAGAGAAGAAAGAAAAGAAAAGAAAAAAAAAAAAAGAAAAAAAGAAGGCTAAAANAAAGAAAACCAAAGCAGAACTCAACAAACTGGGAGCAAAGGCAGAGCCCCAGAGTGACAGAGGTTTGTGAATGTGTAACAACTGCCTGGGCCGTGAGCTCGTACACGGCTCCAAAGTGAAACCAGCTGCCAGCGCCTGGCTCGCGGCAGAAGCTCTGGGACACGTCACAAAAAAAGTTCCCCAGCGCTGCAAACAATTACCCTGGGCTCTTCTTTGTTCCATTTTATCAGAGGCCCTGGGCTGGAGGAGACAAAAGAGAAGGGAAGGAGAAATTTGAAGGGAAATGAGGACAAAATAGTCAAGAAGGGATTCTCTTGGGTTTGGTTTGGTGATCCAAGCAGAGGTTCCCTTATCCCACTCCCACATCTCTCTGCTGGGGAAAAGTCAAGTCCCTCCTAAACCTTCAGTAGTATTTAGCCTTATTTTAACAGAGACCTTAAGCAAGTGCCTAATTTTAAGCACATGATTTATTCTATTTACTGCAAGTTGTGTGTGCCAGTGGGTGACACAAAATGTAGATAAACGCTGATCTGACTTTACTCAACAACTTAAACAATTCAGTGCCCATAATATAAAGATGTCATTGTACCAGTCTGTTGTTTCTGTCACGTGTTTCAGCATCCTGGACACAACCAAGCAGTTAAAGTGCTGCTGGGAGAGGCTTTTCCCATTAGGGGAACACTGGAAAAACATATTGACAAACAATTGTCTTGAACAAAGCCCAAGCTTTCCCTTTGACAATGTGCATTGCATTTGGAAGACAAATTTTGGCTGGATAAAAGGGGATATTTTGGCTGGAAAAGGGGCATTTTTAGCTTGGAATTAAGTATATGTGTGGAAGAAAAGTTCCTCTGGAAAGCTGAGGATCTGGGTTTGCACTGAGGAGCTCACACCATTGGCTCTATCTTGTTCTGATTCCATATAATTCCAAACAAACACTTTAATTCTCCCATCACAGACTAGAAGTCGTATAATGAGGGAGACATTTGTATCTGCCCCACCACAAAGTGTCACTTGTGATAATGAATTTCATGTTTGTCACAGGAAGAGTTTGTGGGACCAAATTTGAGTTTGGGAAATATCTCAAAATTTCAAATTTCTCGGGGGGAAAACATGCTTGTGAAAATCAAAACCAAAGTAGTGCAAATTCCAGTTGAAATTGTTAGACTGGTTCCCTGCCTTTTGTTGACAGTTGGATTTTGGAAAAGAACAATTAGTGTAATAGGTTCTGGGAGCTACTGAGCCAGAAACTGGGAAAAAATGGAAACTAAGAGAAACAGCTGAAATATCTTCACATTCTCATTTAAACTGTGGTTGGAGCAGCTGAATGGCTGTTTTTTCTGGTCCACTTGTGTAATACTGAAAACTGGGGAGGGGAAGAATTGTCCCAAGTCGACCTTATGGAACAAAGGGGGGAAACCGTGGGATGAAGAGAAAAAGAGACAGAAAAAAAAGAATAATTTTCTTTGGAGAACTGAGAAGCATGCAGCTTTTTCTGCTGAGATGAATCAATGGCTTTGCTCAGCCCAAAATTAGATTATGTATTTTCTACAAAGGCTGTTTTTAGAGGGGAGGCAGGAAAGATACTCTTGGTTGTATTAGGAAAATTGAAGGATATTCCAGGAAAAAAAAAAACAAAAACAAAACACAAAACCAAACAAAAAGTTTGGATTGAAAAGCAAATTTTTTTCAAGGGATTTTTTAGAGACATGTTTCAAATCAAAAAGAAGAGAAAGCTTTCTGATTCAAACTTGTTGAAATTCAGCTCCTTTTTTTTTTTTTTTTACAATTCAGTTTTCATGGGATAAAACTGAAGGTGTTTGATATAAATTTGCAAAACAACCAAACTAACAATAAATTAACATTTATGAAGGGAAGGAAGGAGAAAGCACCATATCATGCTTAGGGTACAAGGTGGGGTCTGAGCCCCAGCACATCATAGCAGAGACTCTGTGCCCAGATCTTTCCTGGAGCCAGGATCAGCCCCAAGGCTGAGACCCACTCCTGCCTGCAAATGTGGGACCCAAGGTCTGTGCCAGCAGGAGCTCAGTGCCACCAGCCCAAGGCAGGAGGAAGTAAAACACCCATGGGGAGCTGCAGAAATGTAGGATTTGCAGGATGGGGATGAGATCTGAGTGAGATCAGCCACTGGATCCCCCCAGAGAGCCAGGAGAGGAAAGGCAGACACAAACCCATTCCAGCAAGCCAGGTGCTGGTGCCACGAAGCCAAGCAATGACAACATCCACCTCTGAAAGCAAGGAGATTTGTTACCTGCTGAGTTGATGGATGCCTGCACTCCTATTTTGGGCACCCAGGCATATTTAAACTATAAAACTCTTCTGCACCATCCTGGCTCCAAGAGTATTGCTCAAAAGTGGTTTGGGATTGGGCTTTATCCTTCTAATATTTGCTCTCTGTAGAACAGGACTGTCTGTTTGAGGGGTCAGGTGTCCAAAAGAAATCAGAGTTTAATCTAGACTAGTTGTAATCAATGTCCTTGAGAGCAGAATCTGGTCAGGGAGGACTCACAGTCTGAATCCTTGATGCTCTCATCCCTCTGGAGCTCAGTTTAGCACCACCCCAAGTGTCCCTGGAGGTTCATGGAAAGAGTGGGAGCACAGCAAAGGGTTCACCATCCCCACATTTCACCCCAGAAGTCTTTTACAACATCCTCCAAGATGATGTCCACATGCCCTGGACCCACACACCTGTACTTCCTTGTAGGGCTAAGACTTCTCCATGACTTGAGGCATACACAGACCTAATGGGAGCTGGTAGCTTGGTGTCAGGCAGCTAAAAGAGGCTAAGAACCTAATTCCAAGGAAGAATGGTGCCTAAATTCCCTTAAGAAACTGAAGTTGCTCGAACAAGTTCCAGAAGTCCCATAGGTGCAAAATTAAACAGGCAGAAGGAGTAATTCACAGCACTGATTTGGGCAGTGCTGGTAAAACCTTACAGGAGAGGGCAGAGTCCTCCCCTCTGCAGACAACCCAGCTGGCTTCAAGGGCACTAAAAATATCTTTTGTGGCACAAGGAGAGGAATCCAGATCTAATCCTTTGCTCCTGACTAAAAGGCATTACATTATAACATGTTCTCAAATCGTGGTTCCCATGAGCTGCTAAAATTGTCCTGGCTAACAGCCCTAGTGAGGATCCATAGGTGACACAAGGGACACGGCAGTGGGGCCACCCCTCCCTGCAGCTGCTGCTGTCCCGGATCCCAGCCTCGGGACACCTGTAATTTCAGCCCTCATTGCTTCAAAGAGGGACTTTTCACAGTGGAGAAGAGCCAAACCAGGACCTTCCCAGAGCTAACAAATGGAGAATTCAGCCCCTCTCTGGTTCTCACGGTGGGGTCAGACACAGCTGTGCTCAGCCCAGATCTTGGGCCAAGGGCTTTAAAGCTGTTTGGATACATTGGCCTTCCTGCATCTTTGAAAAGGTTGTCAAAGCGTAAAACAGCTGAAAAGATTTATTAAATTCGGCAGAAAGCTCCAGAATTTCAAACAGGGCTATTTCATATGTATTAAATGGTTTGTTGCTGATTTTCTCTGCACTCAATCCCAGCTGATGGCACCCAGGTCTAACATGAGGAGATGCTTTCACTGCCTGCACTGATATGTCCCATCAAATCATCAATTGTTGATTCAATTGTATATTTATTTCTCCTTATATCCCCAAGACACAAACCCCAGCCAACCACCCCGATTGCCCTGCTCTCTCATGAGGTTATCAATAATCGTGCCATCACCATCTGGTGAAGCCCAAACAGAGGTAAAGTCACTCATCAGGAATGATTTTCTTCTTTCCTGCGGAGGAGGGAGAGACACAGAGCTGAGAAACAACAGGTGCCTTTCAAAATGAAGCAGCAATGGTGGAGGAGGCAGGGAAGGGGTCCATGGGTTATGGAGTTGTTCAGGGTTGTTCCCACTCCCTGCTTCCCACTCCAGCCCTGCCAGGAACAGCTGGTGCCGGGCCTGGGAATGTTCCCCTCTGGGCAGCTTCTCACCCCTTCTCCCCATCTGTGCTGAGGGCCAGATGTGGAACCCCAGCTGGCACAGAACTGGATGTGCCAAGCCAGGAAATGCCCCAAAAGCTTGGCTACACACTGCCCATTAGATTTGCCCTATCTCAGCGCTGTGGGATCTCTGCCCTTTGGCAGGAAGGGGCTGTGAGCCACATGCACAGGAGATGCCTCCTTGCTCTGACTCTCAGAAAACCAAAAACCAACGAGGCAAAAGACTGAAGGTGCAAAATACGTCCACAGAGCTCCCCCTGCCCCAACAGGAATTGAAGGCAAATTCCTACAACTGCAAAACAAGAGAAACTAAGTTGCACGGATAGCTTGAGAGCCAGGGTTATAAAACAAAATTAAGCATTAAATATTCTTAACAAAGGCAATCTGGGCTCACTGTGTTCTGTTTTTGTTATGTTTTCCCCCTGTTTTATGCTGCTTTAACCTTCGGTTGTTGCTGTTGGAATCCTCCTTGTGCTGTTCCACTTGTCATTCTTCTTATTTTTATTAGAGACACTTTGGCAGAAGACTTATCAAAATGCGCTGAGCTTGTCAACAAACGTCACTAGCAACGAGTCGAGGCAGACAGTGTAAGCAGGGAAAGGGCATGGGAAAATATGCAATATAAAATAATTTTATATCTCGAAGAAATGCGGCAGAATAATAATGGCAAAAGCCTCGCTGTAAATTATTTGTGCTGTTCTAGGAGTAAATTCCCACTCTTTAGTGATTTCTAGCCAGGCTTCAAGGGATCAGATGCTCTTCTGGAAGAAAATGTTGTAGCTTCCTCCGAAATGAAGGGTCTGGCCACTCTTTGTGCAATGTAATCAGGTTGAGACATTCTCCACCCCACACTTTAAAATCTCAAATGACAGATTAAGGACTAGGTCTCCTCCTCTGGAAATCAAAATCAGCCCACTGGCAAACGTGCAGCTGTACCAACCTATGCCAGAATCATGCTTTCTTCTGGGCTAATATTACACCCTGCCACGTCCAAGACACCCACACATCCAGCACCGTGCTGGGGTTCAATCTCAACATGCCAAGCTCTTCATTCCAGGGCTGAAAATCTGCCCTGCTCTCAATCCCCTGCTTTGAAGTTCCCTCAAAGACATTTGCTTACTTAAGCACATGCAAGAGAAGGTGAAGTCTGACCCCACCATCCACGGGTGGTGTCCACTTTCATGAGGGTATGAGAAGGAAAAATAAATCACTGCGAAATGAACGTAAGCGAAGCCGTGCGCCGTGCTTACCCGAATTAGTCCTGGGGTTGTGCTGCAGGTTGAGCTGGGCTCTACAAGAAGGGTTGGAATTCAGTAGGCTTAGGTTAAACAAAATAAATCATAAGGTCAATGGTAAGGTGAAAGCCGAAAGGCATCCCAACCACCCACCACAGCACATCAGCAGCCAGCAGGAAAGTGCACTCCTGGTATCCCAAAGCACAGGGAGGACATATGAGCCCGTGGGGTTCAGTCCTGATTAGTGCTGATTGCAGCTCCTTGGAGAGCAGCTTCTCCTTGGTGAAGAGGTCAGGCTGCTCCTGGCCAAGGGTGAATGGTCAGGGGGGACACAGACCCCTCACGGGCTCCATGGGACACCTGTGTGGATGGAAGGGTGCTCCCGTGGGTGGCTGAGCATGGGTGGCCACAGTCACAGGGACACGGGGGAAGCCCCAAGGAGCCCAAATAGCCACAAGGCTGGTCCAGCACTGACCCTGGAGGCAGGAGGAGGTGAGCACGTGGTGGCTCACAACACATCTAAACACTGCTGGAGGGAGGGAGCAGGGGGACAGAGCAAAGGAGGGGAAGCTTGGAAGAAAAAGCTGATTAAAATTTAAAGCGTTTTATTTGATCACACCACTAATCTCTTCATCATGCCACTGAGTGTGATGGGCTCTGGCACGCCTCCTAAACCACATGCAGGAACTCAAACATCTCACATTTGGGACTGAAGGCTGTGCCCTCCACAGGGCAGGGAACACCCGTGTGCACAGCACTGGAGTACATGTATGGAACAAGGACACAAAACGATTTTTCAAACCTGACTCAGAATTTTTGGAAGCTAATGAGAATTCATTGGGCTGAACTGAGGCTATGTGTCTTTCATGGCCTGTTTTGCCTGAGGGAGTAGTTTTATGGCCAAAATAATACGTGCCGTATGGGAAAACCCCACAGAAATTAATAGGAGTGTAACCAGTATAATTGGAGAGAAATGAAATAATCTATGGAAATGGCTGTGTAATCTTTAAAATTTGATAGAGAATGATCCCCTTTTGCAAGGACTTTTTAAGACATTCTACAGAATTGCAATGATGTAATTCGGTTTTAAATCGTATTCAAAAACCTCTGAAGCCTAAGAATGGTTATTGTTTTCTTATTAAATTCTGTAAGACTTTCCATAAGGAAAGAGCTGGTATTCTCATAACATCTCCACTATGCCAATATGAAGGAATATAAAACCACTGGGTTTAATTATATCAGGCACATAAATGTCTTCCAAAGCATTACACGTATCTGTAGACATGAAAACACTCATCCATACAAATTAGGTGCCATTGGAATCAACAGAGTTGAACCCACTCTGATGGGACCAGCTACTGAAACAATTCTGAGTGACTGACACGGCTTTTAAAGGCCACAGGAGGGAATGAGTTGGAAAGATCTTATGAAATGCTTTTGGAGGTGGAAAAATACCAATGCATTGAGATGGAAACTGTTTGGAGGAACACGATGGGTTTGCTCCCACTCCTTTTTTGCGAAGAGGAATTTTTGGTGGTGCACAGAGAGGGAGTATGTGCTCACCCCAGTCCAGCACATCCTGTGGCCTGGGGTGGGGAGGCCAGCTGGGATGTGAAAGGCACAGCCCTTGGAGCTGGGAATGGAGCCTAGAGAGCTGGCAGCCTGAGCATTTCCTCACCAGGGGGACTGTAAGGCATTTGTTCTCCTCCTTTCTCTCTCCCCCAGTCATTCATTTCGAGTGAGACCTATTGGTTCACGGTGAGATGGAGAGGGAGGAACAGCCCTGCCATCACAAAGTGCCCTTGTGAGGTGGAAAAACTGGGCTTCACCCAGCTCTGCTCCGAAAAAAAAATGAAGGGAAGAGGTGAGAGTGGCTGCCTGAAGCCTGCCCACGGGTCAGGAGGGGGCTGGTGGAGCATGCCTGGGATTCCTCCACCGCGATGCCGAACGGGCCAGCGGGAAGTTGCTAAATGTTGTGAAACACAGAAGGAGAAAAAAAGTTATATTAAAGTAATAAATGAAAGCAAAAAGTGCTCCCTGTCAGGGGTCTGGGAGCAGGGGAAATCTCAGTGTGCGGTAGGCCGGTGCAAAATGCATCTTGGCTTCGTTTTCTGCACTGGAGGAAAAAAAGGACATAAATAGATGCAACCAAAAAAAAAAAAAAATCTTATGGCTGGCTGGTGGAGTGTGCATGAACTTGTCATTAGGGAGCTCCAATCCCTGATTTAGTGAAGTGCTTCAGTGGATGTTTAATTTTCAGCATGTTAGTGATGAACTGGGTCATAGAGCACTAATGAAAATGACGGGTGTTGATCTAAAAATTACAAAAAAATAAACAAGAAAGAAAGATATGTATTTCTTTTTAATATTTCTTGGGAATGCTATTGTTTGAAAACAAAAAGCCCTTAAATATATTTTACACAAACTTTCAAATTTAGCTTTCCTACTGAACTCAACTCCTCTTCCCAAAGGAACCCAGGAAAAAATCCAACAAATTAGAGAATTTTCTTGGAAAATACATGGGTTTGCCATTTCTTTAATCACAAATATATGGCTGTAGTTCTCCTGACTGGAGTCAGGGTCATACCAACACAGGGTAGAAACAACCACACCAAACATATGAAAAAGCTCAACACAAGCCTTTCACATCTACCCCTGACACATGGTGAATTTGCCTCAATTTGGCTTTTATTATTCAGTTCAAACGATGGTCCCTGAGGTGGACCAAATTTCAAATAAGTGCTGGCTCTGCTTCAAGGGAGCACGAGCCACTTTATAGCTTCAGGTGCAAAGGCTCCGTGATTTTCTTTTTCATATGAATTTGACAAAGTCAGAATGTGACAATTTTAGTCACACTGTGGGAATCTTCCCAAATCCCTGCCTGCTCCAAGGCCACCTGTCAGGGAATCTCGCCCTGAGCCTTTAGGCTGCTGTGATTTACATTCTATTATTTTATTGGACATCAGCAAAGAGCACAGTTTAAAAATGAAGAATAGATCATCAAGACAAAACTTTTCCTTTAGTAATCATGTTCAGATGTCTTTTCAACAAAAGCAGCACAGGGTGAGGCAGCAATTTTGCTTTATCAGCCTAAATCTTAATTTTAAAATGTATAATAAATGCTTCTTGTTTGGGAACAGAGAGGGCAGAAGAAAGCCAGAAGTTGTTTTCACTGATAGCCATCAGGAGTGAAAAATCCCAGTTTATACTCTGGATTTCATCACTTATGTGTAAAACCAACCTGCCATCACCGAATCTGCCATGTTGGGTGCTGCCAGAGAAAATCCTTGCAGGAAATAAATATTCATCTGTGGAGGGCTCAATCTCTGGTGACCCTCTCATGGGACAGGAGAAACTGTTATGGGTGAGGCAAGCAGATCTGCAGGCACTGTGAAACCTTGGAAATCAACCTGCTCTGGTTTTGGGAGGATGCTGAATGAATTTTTCCTCACACACTCAGACTGGGCCACGTTCAGGGCTGAACAAGCCACCTCAGTGCTCTGCAAGTCCATCAGCCCCAAGGCACGGCACGGGAGCAACCAAAGGTTTTTGTCAGCTTGGGGATTGTGGTGTAAGAGAAAACGGATTTTAGCTTCTCCCTGCCAAAAATGACCTCCCAGCTGCCTGAGATCCGTCCTGCTGGCAGAGCCTGCCACAGGTGGCACCATCTGTGCCACCAAGTCCAACCCAAACAGCTCCTTCCCAGCTGCAGGGAAGGGCCGGGAATGTGATAGTGACTCCCAGGCGGAGCACAGGGTGGCTCTAACAGTGGCTCCCTTGTGGAGGAGGAACGGTCAATAATTAGCACCTGTAGGCAACTCCCAGCCCTGGCAATAAACACAAATATGTCTCCTGGCATGGCCTTCTAGGAAAACACCAGCTGAAAAAGGCTCCTGTGCCAGAGACATTCCGTGGTGTGTGTGCCACTGCCTCACGCCAGCTGCTCGCCCAGGGGACGTGAGCTGCAGGCCCAGCAATCTGTTGGAAGGGGAATCTTTTCCCCTCTGCTGTTTTCACATCTCTGATAGCATATACGGACCTCAGAGAAACTCTCAGCTACATATTTTCATTTATGACTGAAGGAAAGGTGTGACTCCGATTGGATTTGTGTAGTTATTTTATGCACTATACGTTTCATTTGCACTGTTACTCCAATAAAGGGCTGACTGGCGGTCCACAAGTGTCACACACAGATTTCTACCTCCCTCTCACCCCTCCTGCCACCTGAAAGCACCCACATTGCTGCAACACAGAAGTTCTGGCATGAGGAGCAGCAGATGTGAAACGGGGAAAAAAACAAAAAGATGGTACCAGGCCGAGACATTGGAAGAAACCCCTCACAAGTGGTATAGAATCTTCCCTGATGCCCAGAGTTTGTGGGATCTAGGAAAGATCTCAGCCATGAGAAGTGTCATCACAGTGGGTAGTCCAGGCATGGAGGACAAGACATCCCTTTGGTGGTGGCAGTGTAGGGAAAACACATCAAGGGGACATTTAACATGGTGGAGCCACCAGCAGGCTCCAAGAGGACACTTCAGGCAAAGGGACAAGATCCTCAGGACCTTCTGTCACTGTCACTCCAAAAAATAAAGTTCTGGATGTGGGAAGATCCCCATCCCCACTCTCCCCACCGAGGGGGTCTGCAGAGGGGCTGGTGCTGCCACCAGAGCAGCTGCAGGCACACGAGGCCCAAAGACAATAAACAAAGGGGCTTCGCTCTCAGAGCCAGGGCTGGGCACGGGGTTATGTGATTTTTGGAAGCCTTGCAAGAAGCTGTGTGTGACAGATGGAATTAAAAATCCCTTCACGTGTCGCGGCCGCCCTGGCTCTCCGAGGTAGCTCTTGCTAAGCTCTTTGCTAGGTGGATACCTGCTGTGCAGGAGATCTAATCAGCGCCCAGCATCTCCAAAGGAAACAGCCCTGAACACTCCCATTGTTTAAACTTTTTTGCTCTGGGCTCACAAAATCCTGGTGCTTGCTCTCTGGAGTGTGAAAAGGGAATATAAAGCAGGCTGGACTCAGCTGTGGCTTAACAGGCAGCAGTGAGCTGCTCATCAGTGATGGGCTTGCATATAAAACCACTTGGCAGAGCTTCCATGACAAGTCAGTTCCTGGAAGGAAAAGCAGCTAATAGGTATGAAACACACTTTGCCTGTACCAATAAGCACTAAGGCCAAGAGTCTGCCTGTCAGATAAGCCAGAAAGTGCTGACTATTGAAAAGCCTTTTGCTCCTGAGCAGTCACACCTGAACCCCTGCTCTGCTCAAATTTGTCTCCTTGATCAAAACATGCTCTGGGGCTCAGCAGCTGAGATGCCCCATGGCACAGCATCCATTAGTCACAGTTTGGCTGAAATTCCTGCTTGCTTCCTTGCTGTGCCAATTTGGATCCCAGCTGTACCTGCAACTGGCCTGGGGAAAGTGACTGACTCCTGCTATGTGTTTTCCCAAATAAAAAGAGCATTTGTATTCTTTCACTGGGTGTGACTTTTGGTTTAGATTCAGGGGGAAAAGCAAACTTTTCCTAAAAGGGCCAAAGAGCATGTCACCTCCATAACATGCTACATAAACAGAATTTTCCTTCTGGCAAGCAAGACCCACCTGAAATACAGAGGAGCAGCACTGAGAAAACACACTTAAGAGGTGATGGAGCTACTGGGGACTGCCCAGTAGGCAGTGCCTGTACTCCAGTGGCTCCCTCACCTGCTCTAACAACCAGAAAAGTCCATGTGGACAGGCACAGGTTGACACAAGCCATGATCAAGCATCTGCTCTAATTCCTGGATGTTCAGATGGTGTTCCCCAGCACTGCTTCTTTGAGATAATACAGGCAAAACAAGATAGTAGTAACAGATTAATTCTTACCACTGTGACTTTTTTTCTCTCATTGTCCTTATTCCCCAGGTTGGAGCTAGTTCAATTTATATTCTTATGTTCAACAGCTTTATCAAGCATAGGGCTGGTGATTAAAATATCCTGCAGAATAAATATATTGCAAAAGAAACTATAGGAAAACTCATGTTGTCCTGCATCAGGGAAAACAACAGGAGTGACTGTTTTCAGCATGTTGAGTTTATTTAAGATACTTGGCAATTTGGAATCAGATAAATTTGGCTGAGTATGGAATCAGCCTGAGGATTTGAGATAGCAAAATTCATAACTAAAGAACAGTGATCTTAATGGTTTAAAAATCCCTCTCTATCACTTGTGATTAATGCTGTGCCATTGCTATGGTCCAGATAATAACAACATCAAAAGGAATCCTTTATTCACATACAGATAGGCACGACCCATGAAGGCTCTGAGGAAATATCTACAGGTCATGGTCAATTTTCTCCCACACTTCCAGCACAAGCATTTTCCCCCTGCCAAGGAAGGATTGCTTTCCCAGGAATGGGATGAGTGCCCCAGTGACCATCACAGCTCTGCAGCTGTTTTATGCCATGGTCCATGGTTTATCCAAAATGATGCAAAGGCATGAAAAAGGCAACCAGCCCTGCTGTTTGCAGAGAACTCAATGCTAATTCATGATTCCACCTGGGCTAAAGACTTAAATTTCATTATGTGCTTTCTAAACTTCAGAGTTTTAGGAATAACATATAATATTACTGGCTCAGAATGAATTTCCATCTAAAGGAAAAGTTCTGAAAGGGATATATTAAATCCAAGGAAGTTCGGCTTCAAAAGCTCCATGCACTTCTGAACATAATATCCCAGAGTCATGCTCCAAAGTTAAAATTTGATAAAAAGTGGAAATTACTTGGCATCTCAGCATATTTGGAGATATTGAGTAATAAAATGGATAAGATCTGTGCCAAGAATAAGATGAATTTTCTCCATTTGTTTAATATTTAAACTTTACAGAATGAGAAATGGCTGCTCAATATTTTAAATGTGGCAGGTTGTTAGTGGCATTAGTTTATATGTCTTTATCTCTCTTATATTTTTTCAGAGTTCAGTGTAGTTGATTGAGACCTCATCTCCTGCTAAAACTAAGGTTTAGGTGTACAGCCAGAAACAATCACCTAGAAGATAATTCTAAATATTTTCATGAATCTGTCAACCATCAGTAGTCTTCTCCATGATGAAGTTCATAAGAGAAGTGTTATTTTTAAGGCATTATTGTACTTCTGTATCCATAACTCAACATGCAACTGCTTCTTTCACTAGTACAACCAACTCCTTTATACCATTTCATTATTTCATTCCTCAGAACATCATTTCCTTAAGATTTATATTTTGGCTTTTTTTTTTTTTTTTTATTAGCAGCTGTGTTGGTTTTTTTCATGTCCCGTCCTCTCTATGATGATAAATACCCAACACGCCAGTCACAGGTTATTGAAAACAGAATAAAATACATAAAAGCAGGGAGAAATATATGTTTGCTTGGAGCTGTTTTTGAGGGCAGTTTTTGCAACTGGAAGAATGAACAAAATGTTGATATTTTTATGAAGCCTGCAAACAGCGTTATCAGAAATAAAAAGTTCTGCCTGAAACAAAATGGAGTTTCTTGGGAAATGCCTGCTGAAAATGAAATGTTAAGGAGATGTCACGATGTGTTGGACCAGATCTTTTCCTAAGGCCACTTCAGCTAATAAAGGCAATCTCGGATTTTAATTGCCACCCTGAGGAAAGGAAAAAAAACTATTTGGCTCATCAGCATGTAACAAGAGCAATTAGTGAGTTAGAAGTAGGTGTGGCAGGGGAACAAAACTGTAGGCTGACAGAAGGATTTGTACATCAGGAATATAAAATAGCAGGAAATCTGGAGATTTACCAGTGATGTTGAAACAGAGAATGCAAAAAATGGTTGTGTTCCTAGTCTGCCAGTTAACCCAGAGGTGTTTTATGTGCACTCACAGCAGGGCAACCCTCTAATCCAATTTTCAGAAGCAGGTGGGATTGGCTTGAAGGGAACAACATGATTCCCTGGTCAGAGGAGCAGTCTGGGGATGTGACCAGTCTTGGCAGAACCCAGGAATCTCTTCCTCCTTGGATCTTAGACATAGCTCAGTTATTTGGTTCCTTGGTAGCTCAATTTGGTTTTCTCTGTAAAGGAAATGAATTGTATTTAGGTGTCACCTCTGTAGCACCTCATTGGTTTATAAAACACCGCTGAAGGATAGATGTGAAGAATGGCTGCTAATAAAGAGTCTATAATTCTAGGAGACAAAAAGAAGACAGTGCTCAGAGCCTTAATGAAGCTGCCAGCAGACTCAGATGACATCGCCCATCACTCAGATTTCTGTCTTTGATTTCTGACAGCACTATTCAATCAACTCATCCAATGCAATCTGTTTCCTCTCCTTAGGAAAATCCCTAAAACCAGCTTCACACAAATACCAAGTTGCTGTGGGCCAGTATCTCTTATTTTAACTCTTTCTCCTCTTCTTTGCTATTTGCAGTGGCTGAAGATCCATTGACATAAAAATCCACCTCAAATTTACTCCAGAAATGGAAACAGATGCGTCTTATTAGGGGTTTGTACTGCTCTGCAGAGATGAGAAAATATTTACAGATAGCTCAGCTGATCTTTTAAAGTGGCATGATTTGATTGCCATCGAATAATTATTATGAAAACATTTGCAAGGATTTTGTTACCTACCTTCCCTTCTCTTTAGGAGATGTCTTTCTGGAAAAGATTTTTCAAAAAAAAAAGAAGGGAGGGGGGGAGGGCGTAATGTAATACATGACTATAACATAGATTGTTAATTTTTAGTGTAGCTGAATCACAGCATGCTTTGATTGAGAGAAGCCAACAAAAACATGCAAAATATGTGCCTCTTTGAACAGGATACACCACATCCTGCATTTGGTAGCCAAAGGTTCCAGTTTGCATCACAAATGTAGTCCAAGATCTCTCTCTCCTCGAGGTATGTACCTCGAAAAGTGCCAAATCTGCAAGACACGCCGCCTTCTTTTTAATTTCTTTCTTTCATTCTTCCCCATTAAAAAAAAAAAAAAAGAAAAACGAAAAAAAAGAGAAGAGTTTAATCATTTGCTTGTTTGGGTTTTAGTAGAGACTCAGCAGGTGATTGAAAGAAAGGAGTTGTCAGGAGGGACTTTGATTAATCAGAGACTTGATCGTTTGATTAATCGTCCCAGAAAGAGCTGACTGCAGCAGAAGTGCCCCAGCCAACGTGTAAACACATCGAAAGAACATTTTCAAAATACATAAAGACAAATTGCAGTTCAAAGCTACTCTTACTGGCCTGTTGATTTGACTGCTAGAAACAAAAGCCCTTCTGCCTGGCTGATAGAAACCAGACCTTCCACGGGAGGAAACAATCGACTTCAGGTCCTTTCAAATTCTGAGTAAAAAGATCTTGACATTTTCTTTTTTAATTGATTTTTGTTTGTCCTCTCGTTCTTGTTTACAGTAATAAATTACAGCCCTTAGTCTTTTTATAAGGAAAGTTAAGTTTCCCCTCATTTTCAAGCAATTTATAACACATGTTTACAGCCTTCAGTTTCGCAGAACATCCCAGCAAAACATAAATAATCACAGCGAGGTAGCAAAAAAAAACATCGAGCTCTGCATCGCCCAACCACCACCACACTTTACCTGCCACTTAATGGCACCCAGTAGGAAACCTTGGAGTTGGAAAAACACTCCAAAAGCCTGCCTGCTTGCCTAGCAATCTCAACATGTAGGGGGGAGGGAAAAAAATGAGATTTGCGAATTCAGCTGGCTCCCAAGTGACTGGAGGTCATAAAAACCCTTCCTTGTCATGGAAACGCACGGAGAGCCGGCTGCCCGTGAGCTGCATGGTGCTCATCAGCCCCTGACAACATTTCTCCTCAAGTTCAGGCAAGCCCAGGGACAGGCTGAAGTAAAAAGCAGAATTAGTATTTTGGGGAGGGCAGGGAACAATTTCCTTCCTGGAGCAAAAAATAAAACTTTCCTATGGATCGTGCAAATCAGGAAATACGGGCAGAAAATCGGATGTTTCCAATTTTGAAGCCAGCAGAAATGGGTTTGGTCTCCTAGCCACCCTACCTGGGGACATCCCTGGGTTTTGGGAGCTGTTCTCTCCCTGGGCTGCCCTCAAAGAGGCTCTGGTGGAAAGCCTGGCAGCCACCAGCCTAATTCCCTCATAATCCAATTACTGCAGAGGGCTTAATTACTCCTTCAACCATGCCCACTGATTTTCCTGTCAGCAGCAACACATGAAATAATCTGAAATTTTGTTCAAGTCAAACCAAAATGGAGTCTTTGCTTTTGCCCAGCAATAAACCTGTGTCCACTGAAAGCACTTGACTGCCTTAAAAAGGTGTAGATTTACATTGAATGACACAAGTTTTTCAGCCCAGAAGGAAACTTATAAAGAAAAGACAGTTATTTAGCACCTGTTTTAAAATAAATGTGAATTTCGAGACTAAACAAATCAACGAAAGTTAAAATAGTTCCTATGCAAAGTTCTGAATAAATACTTTGACACTTCCCAAGTGTTTCATTTTTCAAAATTATGAAATATTGTATCTTGCCTTTTGCATTCTTTCCAATGGCCACCATCCATCCTTTTGAGGTCCAAGACTTGATTTTGAAGTAGAGTTTGCCTTTCTCAAGCTGTAATTTTTAATACATTTACTATTCCAGCTGCAAGTGTCACAGCTGCCTGATCTCATTTCAGCATAGCAAGTGGGGTATGAGTTGGGTGAATTGTCTCAACAGTGCAACAGCACAGAGGAGAAATTTTGGTGAAAGCATTAAGGAAAATCTGTGCAACCGATTTGAAAAGAGTCCACACACTGATGGTACAACTGCTTATTAATATTTGCTGAAATATGAACAGAAAAAACCCTATTCCCAAATGTTTCGCTAAAAAAAGGGATACAGAAAAACGTAGTGTATGCTTTTGTAACGATTGATTTGGAATATATATTTTTGCTTTAGTCTGCTTTATTTTGCTAAATCTTATCTTCACCATGTTTTATTTATCATTAATTAACTCAGCTTTCTCAAAGACCTTGAATCTCAACCCTGAATTCTAGCAAAGCACCACGGAGAGCTAAAATTACCATCTTCTCCTCCCTTCAGCTACAGAGCCAAGAGATGAAGATCAGCATTACCTCTCACAACTTCCTTAGTGGCAACAGGAATCCAAAGGATATTCCTCCCTTTTTGTGTATAGCAATCATAAGTCCTTTGTCTTCATTCTCATTCCCTATCCAGCCATATTTTAATTAATGAAATCAAAAGACCATCTAGTAAAATAAACCAGATTTAACGAGGGAAGAAAGTCAAAACAAACAGGCACTGTTTACTTCCTCTGCACTGATTTGCCAAGAAATGAGCTCCACATCTCAGATTATCGATTCCTGTCAGCAATATTAACCTCTCCAGCAGCATGAAAAGGAGCATATGGATCAGAGGGGTGAGGAGGGAGAGGCATGCAGTGAAATGAGAGCAAAGAGATTTTTCTGCACGCCTTGGTGGAGGACTTCACCCCCCACAGGTAATGTTTGTGTCCTGCCCATCAATCCTGCAGCTGGAAATGGGACATCCAAGGTCTCACATTTGGTTGTGGTGAAGGGATGGGCACAGCTATGTGTTTGTTGTGTCCTCCAGAAAGTGCTGCTCCCTGCCACATCTGGAGTTCCTGGCTGCTCACACGGGAAGGAGTGGTACCCTATGAGCAGAAGAACAATATTTCATCTGTCATCTCCTGCTGACCACCTCCTTAGTGTGAAAGGGCTTGGATTTGGTGGCCATCACAGGCAAAACATGCCAGCCTTTCATGGGATTGGGTTTGTAAGGAAAGGAGGCATCACACTGTCCTCAGAGCAGGTGAAATCATGCAGAGACATCTGTCTGATCTGAGAATCACCTTCATTAGTTACAGCATTGCACACAAACACTCCCAGCCTTTTGGAATATTTTATGTGAAAGGTTTTGTTACTGAAAATACAGGTTTCCCAAAACAAAAAGATTCAGTCCAAAAGCATCACTTCCAATCATTAGATCTTTTCTTTCACAGACAATGTTTATAAACCAAAAACAAACTAGGGTTTACATAAGCTTTGGGTTTGGGAAAATTGAAGTGTTACAAGCTTTTTCCTCATTTCCTTAAATGATGGCTGTCCCTCTTTCATCCCTGCCCCACCTTCCTTTCACCACTGAATGCATTGACAGGCTCTTTGTCTGTGGGGTTCTCTTTTTCCTTTTCCTTTGACATCTTCACAGTATCTCTCTAATTTTTGCAATACACAGGGCAGCCATGAGAACCCCTCCAGGACACACCTTCAACCATGGCACCACCCTGGGAAACAAAGATCTGCAATTTTTCTTCATAAAACCCTATTTTCCTCCTTTTCAACTGGCTCTGCAACTATTACACACAGATCTTGCCACACTGCTGGATTTCAGCAGCGCCCTTTGTTATCCCCCCTGTTTGCCCACAAACAAAGAGGGAACTGGATGGTTTCTGCAAGCTGGAGTGGGATGTTGGCTCCCCACTCACTGCTTCAGATCTGAGTCCACTAACAATGAACAATGGTGACACCCTGGCTCCCTGTGGCTTCTGTGCTCCATGTGGTGTGAGAATTGGGCCAAGGGCATGGACATGGCACTGGTACAGGGTATTTTGGTTTCCTGCCTTTTTTGTCTGGCGCAGAGCAGGAGCCAGAGCATCCACAGGGGTATTCCCTTACTGCCCTTGGTGGCATCTGCCCCTCAGGGGCTGTTTTGTCGCTGAGAATAGAAGGAGCTTTAAGCAGAGGGCAGGGAAGACAGCGATGTGCAGATGTCCCATTAACTCCATCCCACATGGCCAACTCCCTTCTGCTGACAAACAGCAGCTCAGAGCCACCCCCTGCAGCATCTCAGCCTCTGCACCTCGTGCTTTGGGAGCCACAACCGACCAGAGAATGGTCCTGGCCCCTGGGCATGGACTCAGCGACCTCAGAGCTGCTTCTGGGAGTAAATATCCTGCCAGTCAAAGCGCCAGCAGCTCCTCAGCGTCCCGATGAGCAGACGGGGGCTGCGGCGGCAGACTTAGAGGTGGCCTTGTCACTCGGGGCTGAGACCTATTGTCAGTCTGAACCTTTGCAGCCCTGTGGATAAACACTGCCTGGAGCCAAGCATTAAATCCACGCTCGCATGCAGAATAAATAAAGAGTCAAAGGCGGTGCACAAATAAATACGAGCGTTAAGCGGCGTGGAACCTGACACAGCCCCTCTGTGCCCTCCCTCCCTCTGCAGGGGCCCAGCCTGTCCCAGCTCCGTGCCTGCCCACTGCCATCACAGCCCAAATGCCAACCATCTCTGTAATTCCCTTCTTCTCAGGCCTGGTCCCTAAGCTCTCACTTTACACGCCTGACAGGGGTCAGCACAAACAGTGCAGAGCCAGGTGTGACGTGTTGGAGCAGAAGCAAAGCCAACTAGGACAGTCCTCTCATTTAATTAGTCCAATGTGTTGCTAAAATCATAAGGAAAAATGCTGACTCCCTCACTCTGACACCTTGATTTTTATTCCAGACTATAAGACACACAGCGATTTCCCTGGGTTTCTTCTCCATATTCACAGAGACATTTATTTCTTCACTCTTCTTTTTTCATGCTCTTTTCCATTTTTCTTTTCACTCCCTTGACTGTAGCCAGGATGTCAGCTACAAATTATTATTTTTTCAAAATGTATATAATATGTATATATATATATATAATGTGTATAACATGTGTGTGTATATATATATATATAAAGATCAATATATATATATGTCTTTGCAGTGATGTCTTTCAAAGAGTATTGTCCTCCCAGTCCAAAAAATTAACACAAGCAAGGTGCTGGACTTTCTAGTCTTAAACTGGTATACAGAATGGGAATTCCAAGCGAGCTGGATATGAAGTTGTTCTCTAGTCTTGAGCAAATATGCCCCTTACACTCTCTTCATGCCACAAAGGCAATAGGGCTGAGAATAAACATCCAACAAACTCTGCAAATGCCCTGTGGCCAGGAGAGCCAGTGGTGCCTCTGGATGGATAGTGCAGGGTCTCTGGAGTGATGGGAAATCCATGCTGCCTCTGCTAATTCCAGCCCAGTTCCTCCAAACCCCCCACGCTGCTCCAGTATCCCCAAATCCTCCCCACACAGGCGCCACTGGGGGGCCTCTTCAGTTTGCATGAAGACATTTGTGGACTTCAGCTGAGGAATTCTGGTTTCCAACCATTCAGAGGATGATTTTTGCAGCAATTAGGCTATCAGATCTGTCTCCATTCCCCTAATTGCCTCTGAATTTCACAGTGAGCAACACGAAAGCCATTAGTGGTCAGAGAGTCACAGCAGATTCAGAACACATTTTCTAGTGAAAGAATTATTAACTAAAAATCTCTTTGGGGTGACATCCAAGCTCCACTAACCACTTCCCAAGCACTCAGGAAGGGATTAGGTCTGTTTGGAGGCACTCAGATTTCAGGGGTGAAAAATCTCACAGTTAGGGGGGTGTTTTGGCCTTTCTACCAGTATCTTGAGCACCGACTTTAATAAAACTTGGTAACAACGGAATAAGGTGAACTTCCTGTTAATTGTAAAGCAGCACACCCAAACCCCAAATGCTATCACATTCCATGTTTCCAGAGAAATAAGGAGCCTTCAAGAGGGTACCCATGGATGCTGTGTGATTCCCAGTGTACCAGGCTCTGATGTGCACTGCACACAACAGATGGAGAGGACTGGAAAGGCCAAACTTCCTCCCTGTAGCAGGGTCCATTTAGTGATTTCATAACTCCAGCTGGACCTCTTTTGGCAGAGGAGAGGATTTTTATGAGGGAAAATGCTATAAATCTGCTGTCACTGAAAGCCATCAGACACCATGTGGCGTGCTCATGATATCACCAGTGTGCACCAGTTTTAAAACAGGGGTTTTAGCCATAAAGCTGCCAACCAGGAAAATCACATATGAGAGCAAAGCTGAACTTTTAACAGCAAAACATCCCTTTGAAAACCCTTCCTCTTCCTGCTTCTTCTCAACCCCAAAGCTTTGGAGAGATAGAGAAGGGGAAAATGAAGGGTGTACGCTTCAAAGTGCTGTGATAAACATCCCAGGATTAAAACAAAGCCAAACTTTGTGTCCCGTTTCTGAGCAGAAACAGCTGTCACTCAGCAAAAACATTTGCTTAATGATGAGGAAGCCAAAAAAAAAACCCCAAAAAACCCCAATCCTTTAAAGAAAAGGAGTGTATCTGTTTCATAATGCTCATCTTTCCCTGCCCTAAGCTAAAAATCAGGAAGAATCAGTGCAATGTGCCAGGTAGGAGTCAGAGATGGAAACCTAGCAGGGTAAACGTGAGCCACACAGCCATAAATTGCTTGCCTTAACTGTTTGTGACAATTGGTAGCAGACAAAAGTTATATATCTCCAGCAAACGTTTCTGCAGGACACAGCTTTCCGTTCTGCTCCAGTTACCGTGGCCTTTCTCACCACCTCCTTGCAGAGCTTTTCCTTGTGTTTGAAGGAAAAGCTGGAGGGAGGCTGGGAGGAGAGGGGAGCAGCCAGAGCCGGGCCAGGCCACTGAAACCCTCTGACATGGACTATAACAAACGAAGGCAAAACATAAGGAGCCTCAGGGGACTCAGAGCTCCACGAGGCAGAGATTTTGTGCATTGATACCTGCAGACAAAATCCTGATTGTAGACACCAGTTCAGTGCCAGAACACTTTTCCGCTAGGAGACTTCAAATTTATGCTTCTAGTAGGGTTGAGAAGTTCACAGAAAGGTCATATTCATCTGTTTCTTTGCACTGTAATGCAATACCTCTCCCAGTGATTTTAATTAGGACCCTCACAATTAATTTGTTTCCCCATCACATGTGTATTTCACTTCTTGTCACAAGCAGGAGAAAGGCTGCTGCTGTGGCTGCCTTCCCTACCAAAGGAAAAATGAAAGCTCATTACTTCTGCCCACAATAAGGGGTAATTCACCCTACTGCTTCTACACTCTGGGCTTTTTCAGACAGGCTGGAAATAACTGCTCCTTTCAGCTGGCTGCACAATGCCCAAGAATCTTGGATTTTGGAGGTTTTGCCTTGTTACCCCACAAGCTGTTATTGGAGTCCAAACTAGCTGTCTGTGTGTGTGCAGAGCAAACTTTGCACGTGCCAGGAGGGTGAGTAGGTGGGGAAGAGCAGGAGGGAGAGGAGAAAGTAATTTTGCAATATTTATGTCATTTATATGGTGTCACAGCTGAAAGGGATGAGCAGAGATGTTCACATTTCCCACCAAAGGGGCTGCACAGCTCAGTTTTGCTCAACACTTATGAGTGAAACTTGGGGTATTTACAGTTTGGAAAATAAAGATGCTGTGATTTGGAAAATCTCTCTTAGCAATTAAGCACACAGAGGGAATATATTTCCTGTTTGTTGGATGCAGGATAAGAACATTCAGCTCCTAAAACACATTCAGGTTTCTCTCTGCTACTACACAAACACTGTCTTTTCTAATTTGTTCACTTTTCTTAGTATGTGGGTTTGTACAATGCAAATGGTTGAGGACGTTGCAGAATTTGGCTTTAAAAAAGCAGAAAAGATTCCAAACAGTTTTTTTGGTCCAGTCAAAAACTTCATTACAATGGCCCTGATGCAAAGGCCACTTGCCAATGGTTTTTAAGGAGATTTTAGATAAATCCCATGCACAGCACAAATAGAGGGTCTTTTTGCTCTTGCCACTTTGAATGGGCAGGTCACCACTTTGAGATTCAGGTAAATGCCCATAAATTTGGCTGGCAACACCCAGAGGCCTCCAGCTGATATTTAGGAGCTGCCACACCGGGTGGTGGTCTGCACAAGCTCTCTGGGAGCTCCCAGGGAGAGAAGGAGCTTTGAATCATTTCAAATTTAGCTGATACAACGCTGTCACATTACAGTTTTTCATCACTCTGTCCTGGCCTGTAAAAGCCTTGCTCAGGTTTCTTTCCTTCTCCCAGATGAGCAATGTAGAGCTACACAGAATGCTTGGATAGCAGCTTGGGATGGGGAACAAGAAATCATCAAAATTATGTGAAGCATGATGCAAATCTCTGAAACACGGGGGTAAAACAAATACACCCTTCTTTTGCATAAGCACCAGGTTCACTCATCTGTTGAGGACTCATAAAAGGCACGAGCTGGATGGATTTAAGGCATCTACGATGGGGATAAGCCTGTATGAAATCATACAGAAACTCCTCAGAGTTTTCCACGAGGTCACTGCAGAGCTGTCCTCACTGGATCAGGAGGATGTATGAATTTTAACACTGTCAGTGATCAAGCTAAACATGGAACACCCTTAACCCTTTCTGTAAAGAGATATTTCTACACTGGGCAGTGAAGCAAGGAATGACCATGTTAGGGTGCTGTCATCACAAGAAGGCCAGGCAGTTTTGTGTGATTCCATCCCTAAGGCTCTCAGGGGAAGAACAGACCACCTAAGAAAACTAAGTCATGGTGAATAAGGCTTTTAACATCAAATATTTCCATATTTCTGGGATCTGAGGAAGGGAAAGCAATTGAGCCTTAAGCAACTTCCTAATCAGCCTGCACAGCTTGTTGACTATCCCATCAACCCTCAGAACCATGGGGTCATTTAGGTTAGAAAAGAGCTCTGGGATCACTGAGTCCAACCAAAGTTTGACCATGGTTTTTAGTTGTGTGATGGAGGGGAGCAGACTGCAGTCACTGCCCAGCACAGCTCCTGCAGGACAACTGACCACAGCCTTCCCAGCCTGAAACTGGAATTGCTCAGCAGCAGAGGGAGTGAGTGCAGACTTATTGTTGGCCTTCAGGATGAAAGATGTCTCCTCTTCCTTTGGACCAGCTCTCACCCATGGCTGCACCTCTGTGCTTTGCTGTCTTCCAAGCCTTTCTCCAGCTTTGACTCTTTTCCTGTGTCCTGCTCCAGAGGCTCTTAAAAAGCATTGGCCCAGAGAGTGGCCCAGTGCCAGAAATATAACAAATTAGCAGACAAAAACTGAGGTGTCAAAGCAAAGAAGAAAAGAAAGAACCAAGGGGAACAAAGAAGAGCATTGTCACCAAATCCAAGGCAGCCCTACCTCAAAGCAGAGGATACAAAAAGAGAGCACATGTGTGGATGTTTTCACTCCTACTGATAAACATCAAAGGCCAAATACAAGCACCAACTGCTTCAGAGGCTGGTTTGCAGCACAGTCCCCCGTGCACTTTGAGGATACATTCATCCTTCCTTTATCACAGGCAGCAAGGATTAAGGATTATCTGAATGAATTAAAAATGCAAGTGATACTTACTCATTCTGGACCATCCCACTGGCATCCCACAGAGGCAATCACCTCTCTGCAACTCACAGTTCTGGTGGCTCCAGGAAGGTTTATTACCTTTGGTGGAAGATTGCAAGCTACACACCTCAGAGGTGCTCCTGGGTGCTCCTGGAAGTGGCTGCCTCTGGAACACTGGGGCTGTAGGTGGGCAGCTCTGCTCTTGGGCTGGTAAGTTCTGTAGAAATAAGATCACTGTTTCAGTAAGGTGGTTTTTTTTTGTCTGTAGATAAATATATTTTTAAACAGTTCTCTCAGTAAATATTCTTTAAAGAGGTCTATGTTCAATGCCTGCCTGTCACGGCAATAAATGTAATTCTGGTGGGTGTATTTGCTCAGGTTTGGCATCTCCTGATGGGGTGCCCATGATGGTTGTGCCACCTTCAGGACAGAAGGCCTGGACTGGGGACAAAGTGGGTGTGAGGGGCTGCTTTGGCCCACAGCAGGAGCCTCAAGGGGTACATGACCACTACAGAAGGAAAAGGGTGCTCTGACAGGAGATGGAAAGGATGTGATCACATAAACAAAGCTCTTGGAGATCTACATTCCCAAAGGCTTGGAGGACCCAATGTCAACCATCAATCAAAACCATTTTCTTGTCCAGGGAAAACTCTGAACTGGTAACCTCCAGGCTCAGATCATAAGCAAATGTTTGCACAAAAAGCACAATAACAATTGTTTAAAGGAAAGATGTAGCAATCTACATGGAACTTTGAGTAGCAGATAAAATTTGTTCCTAGCTATTTGTGGTTCACAGCACTTCAGATCTATTGTAACCACTCTATGACCATGAAAAATGACATGTTGTCACTACACCAAAGCCCTGCAGTCAGATCCTAAAAGCACGATCCATCACTTGAGTTGAAGAAAAATATCATGTAAGGTTTGGCACTACAAGATTCCTGTCGCATCCTGTCTTTGAGAAGATGGTGACAAACACACTCACCAGCCAGTCTGCTGCAATATACCAAACAGTCTGACAAAGTCTTTTAAGTACTGATGTTTTTCAAGTGTCCAAGCCTGAAGGAGCCCCAGTCGAATGGTTCTTCTAAACTGCTTCCTCCCAAAGTAGTATTAAAGCAACAACAGCAATGTGGCACTCTGACAAATTATATCCTGACACTGTTATTTACAGCAGAATCACTCTGTGTGGCCGAAAGGTGACACTGGACAACAAACAGGGCACTTAGCTGTGTGTGGGGAAGTGTCCAGGCAGGGTTTTACTGGTGCAATGGGAACTAAATGGTCTGTTTTAGTGCCTTCAAAACAGCACAATTTAAGTACAGGGAAAACATGCAAAAATGGAAGGCAAATTAGTCCCGATCCAAATCTAAAATTTTTGGTGTTGGCCAAACTCTCTCTCAAGCTCATTACTGCTGATGGAGCACATTTCTTTTCCCAGTGTGTTCCAAATCATTTAGCATGGTTTCAGTAGGAGACAGCTTTACAATTTCATAATATCACTGCTTATCTTGAGTTGCCAAACTTCTCTCCTCCCTCAACCTCCATTAAAAGAACTTCCAAGGACTTGTTTCTTCAAGGTCTCTTAATAGCTCTTTCCAACCAGTATGAAAATGCCAGGTTTGGAGAGCTGTTTTAAAGACCAGGTTGGGATGAGGTTTGAGGTTCAGCATTTGACTGAAGCAAATACAAGAGCACCTCAGGAATTTATTGCTTGGATGGAGAGTTTGCCCCTCAGCAAACTCTCTCATTTGAACATATGCTGCTGAGCAGGAACTTTGAATATATGCCTGAAAAGATAGTGATTTCTGTCCTGGAGTGATTACCAGCACCAAATATCATCCAACAAACTGGAAAACCTGCAATTCCTTGAAAGACAGCATAAAGGGGGGGAGAAATGCTCTTTTTGCCTTAAAACAGATAAAATCAAGTAGTAGTAACCTTACTAGAAGGGCAGCTAAGTGCCAGCCATGCCTATCCCCCAGCACTACCTGCATCCAGCACCCAGCACTTCATTTTTGGAAGAGGTGTGAGCTGATTTCTGGATTTGGCTCTCAAACCCCTCTGGCAGCACAGGATAGATCACCTTGCACAGGACTGCAGTGGCCCCTGACTGGTCATGTCACTTTTTGTGGAATACATTGTGTTAGAGGAGGGCACCAGATGGAGCAAGGATGCTCCCATTCTGCAAGGGCTCAACATGGAACAGCCAAGCTTCCTAGGCAGCAGCTGAAAAATGATAACAAGTACTAAGATATTGTTCACAAAGGTCTGCTTATCCTGTGTCCTGCATTCAACTAAATAAAGGCAAAGTTTAGCAGTAAAACAAGGACCAAACAATGCCAAAGCTCTCTAGTGAAATGCTTTTCTTTAAGCTGCATTACATGCATGAAAAACCAAATCAGCCCTTAATTCCAGCTCCAACTGGATACAAGGCAGGGGAGTAATTAGAACAGCATAGAACAGTAGACCATGTCAAGAATAATCAAAATTTACAAGCTCAATAGATAAAGATTGTTTGTTGTTTTCCTAGAAGCCGAGAGTAAAACTACCAGAGCATTAGAGGATACCAACAAAAATCTCTGCATTCTCACTTCTTTTACAGAAGACAGCAGCAGAATTATTCAGAACTACCAAATGCACAGAGCTCTGCCTGACCTTCTTGGCAGATGGCCCATTCACCCTGAAAAAAAAAAAAATCACACAAAGGTCTCAGTGTCCAGAGCGCAGCCTGCGATGGTGTGGAGCAGGGAAGCACCAGGGCTGAGCCAGGACAGGGGTCTGTGAGACCTCTGGGTCCCTGAGCCGTGTTGCAGCACAAAAACTGCTCAGGGGGACAGACCAGAGCCCGTGAGAATGAGGAGTTTCTGTCTCCTTTTAATATGTTTGTTCTAAGGCTGAGCTGTACAAACTGTCCCTCTGCTGCCTCCTTGGAGGTGCTGAAGTCAGCCCAGATGAATCAAAGTTAGCAACAGGGCAAAGGGAACTTTTGCTGCCTTTATTGCTGGTTTTTGTTACACAAATTAAGTCTTATGAAAGACAGCATCATGCTGAGGATTGAAGATATCGAATGAAGCCAGCCGAAGAAACACGGTTTTCCTAAAACCAGATTTTTGACTTTTAAGTTTTAAAAGAATAAGTTTTGTTTTGTTGCTTCAATTACAAATTCCGTTTTATTAAGGATCCCTTTTCTTCCATGGGGGGAAAAAAAAAGCCCAAAATATAAACCAGAAAGTGCAGTAGAAGAATACAGAGCGGATCTACCACATATATTTTTGTTCCCTATTTGATTTCTGGTTGTGTGCATTTGAGGAGAACTTCTTCCATTCTCCAAGGTGGATCCAAACAAGTGGGAAGGCACAAACAGGGTTAGACACAGAGCACAAATAACCATGGAATATAGATGGTGTTCCTCCCCTGATATAAGGTTAAGAAGCTTTTTTGGAAGTGTTTTTTTTGCCAGCACACCATCAGCTGGTCTCTATACCATGTTCACCACTGAAATCTGGTTTTTACCACACTGAGGATGTCACCCTAGAAGGTCCAAGCTTTCATTTTAGTCCTAAATTCTATGGTTTTATGATCTATGAAAGAGCCATTTAAGAGGAATGAGATGTGAACTCACAGTTTCAGTGTCTCAGTAGAGAGGCTGTCCCATCCCTGGAAGTGTTCAAGGCTGGACGGGGCTTGGAGCAACCAGATCTAGTGGAAGGTGTCCCTGCCCAGAATGAGATGATCTTTGATGCCCCTTTCAATCAATGTTTCTTTCAATGAAGCAACACTTCACAACTTACCTTTATATTTAGGTTTTCCACCCAGTTGAAACAGCAGTTGGTGGCCAAAAGCATCATTCCCCTGCGCAGTCAGGGCTCACCCAAATTGCATCCTGAGCTTCAGGAAGTGGAATTCTTCCTCCAAGCCCTTTTCTCTGGAGTTCAGTTCCTGGGAGAGGTTGTTTGAGCCTCACCACAGCACCCAATACTCCTCTATCATTCCCAAGGTTCACCAGGCTACCCCCTCACCAGCTCGGAATGGGCATCACCAGTGGTACAGAAACATCCTGAGCTCTATGCTGAGCTCCACGATTTTGGCTGGCTCCATTGAACCACCACTGCATCTGTGTTGCAGTAGCACCTAGTGGCCAGGGCTATGAAAACACGCAGAAAAACGAAGCATTCCTGCCAAAAAAACCTAAATACTGCTGAGCTCAACCAAGAAACAACAGGTGGTCATGTATGACTGCTGCAGCCAGCACAAGGTAACTCAAGTTGACTCTAAAGGCCTAATTCTCATGTGAAAGTGAGAGTAAAAATAATTTACATCCTGTACTTGTTGGCTCAAGAGACCTCAGTATAAACGAGAATCCAGTCCTAAATTCTCAATGGGATCCAGGCTTCAAGAAGGATTTCAGCTCAAGAAGAAGTCTGGGTTCTACTTTGCAGTGTGTGAACAGCTGAATGGGCAATTCATATGATTTTAAGAAATGTCCTGATGGATTTGGTATGGTTTTGTTTTTTCCTTTAATAATTACACCCCACTTATTAGGCTGTAACCAGGGGACCTGTAAAGCCTGTTGAGCTAAGATCAGCACAAATCATCCCACCAGGAACACACAGTGGAAAACTGAGAATGCAGGAGGACGAGGTGTTGCTGAAGCATATGAATCATGCAAGGAGAGCTACTTCTGGGAATCACACCTGTTGTATCATTCCTAGAAAAACAAAAAAAAAAAGAAAAAAGAGCAGTTGGTTCTTTCTTACTGGCAGCACAGCTTTCTCATTCAGGAGTGCAGACTCTAAAGGCAAACTGAGCTCAAAGAGCAACAAGACAAGAAAGTATCCGATGGCTAAATTTTCCTTTGCCTTTTCACTGTTTAATCAGAGCTTAGTCATGCTGAAATTCATGGAAACAGGTCCTGAAGCTCCTTCTCTGAACTCCAAATATGTCCTGCTGAACAGGACTGGATTGAAACATCAGGAAGTTTTCCAAGACAGTGCATGGTTCACTTGGCACCAGGAGCTCAGTCTGTGATTTTGGGTCAGCTCAGGGCTGGAAACCACATTTGGGTCCAACACAGCCCAGTTGTCCATATTGTCACATTTTGCCCTCCTTGTCTGAACTCTGTCTGGATTAACCAGCCTGCTCTTGGCTAGGGAATCCATGTCACTCTCTCTGTCCCCATGGAAGAAAGGATCAGGACCCACTTGCAAATCCAAGCTCAGAAGCAGCTCCCAAGTGGGGAAAGCTGCAGAAAGGGATGAGAAAAACCATCCCTCCATGTCCTGCCATGTATCTGCCTATAGCAGGAGAAACTACGGGAGTTATGTGAAGTGGGCCATCACTGAGATATCTAGAAAATATACTCCTGAGATTATTGCAAGAATTTACTCTTTTTCCCTAGTTACCTACTTCTCATAGAAAAAAAAAAAAGAGTAAATACTCCACATTTCTACATTTCTAGTAGGAGTTCTTTGGTTTAAGATTTTTTTTTTTTTTATTAGGGATGAAAGAAATGATCAGAGGAAAAATGAGCTCATTTCTGTCATCTGCTGCCACCATCTGCAAACCCAGCAGCAACATCTTTGAAACAGGGGATTAAATCCACCTACTTCTCTTATTTCTGCCTTCCCTCCCAGTACAGTGGGTGGTATGAACCAGTAAGGAGGAAGCTGGCCTGGAAATAAGGACCCAAAAAGGGCCTGTGCAGACCCAAGCTCCCCCCCCACATTGCTGTCATCAGGCTGCCCCACCAAATAAATTCATTTTCCTGCCCTTTCTCCTTCTGTAGGCTGGCTAAATGAACTCTTCCTCCGTGCAAGGATGTTGTGTTAGTTTAGAAAGATTGGTGCCCCAGGAACTCTGGGCAAACAGTACAGGAGAGCAGGAGCAGATCCCATTTTTCCCTGATGATCAGGGCTTTCTGACACTTGAGCTGCTCTGCTGCTGAGTGCAGAGCTTGGGAAAGACAAGAGCCATCACATAGCACTATGAATATCCAGCCCAGGTTGAATCCTCCAGAAAAGGTTTCAAAACAAATAATAGTAACGCAGCATATTTTTTTGTGCCCCAGTTGTTCCAACCAGGACTGGGACCAGATGTGCCAGTTCTCAACAAGAAAGGCTACTCATGCTATTCTTGGCACAGCTTGAAGCAGAAAGTACCACAAATCCTATTTAATATAGTGCCTAAATGCCAGAGACCTGTTTGTTCTCTGGGTTTTTCAAGCTCAGCTGGTTCCGATAACCATCTGACCTCCAGGGCCCAACTCAGTCACAACCCCGACTCCCACCCCTCACAACTGCACCCATCACTAATGTTTTCCTTCTGGAAATGGGTTTCTTCCTATGGCTAAAGATTGCCTTGCAAATAGAGTTTACAGAGCAAAGTGAGGCACGCCACAATTTAAACTGCGATGCATTTTCAGTAGCGAGATACAGATTTGGTAGGGCTGGCACTCCAAATTAGCAAGATGGGCAAGGGTTCTACTGACAGATGTTTAGAAAACTGTTCACATAGCTGGAGATAAAGGGCTTACTGCCCAAAACATCCATGAAAATGAGAACAGATACAAGCATATCAAAGCTGCATAAAGAATTCATCCTTCCTTGGGTTCCCACTGTATGAGACTGATCTGCCAGAACTCAGATATTGGGTAAAGCAAATCCCTCTCTCACACTGAGCTCTGGATGATTACAACATCTTACCCTGCAGTCCCATTAACTAGTTCAAATGGAAAATTTGTCATTTGTGTGGCAAACAGCCTCCTGACAACCACCACTTTCAGTTTGAAAAAATCCAAAGTACTAAATATCCTTTTTTCCCCTCTGTGTTCACCAGTAAATCTTCCTCCTAGACCTCAGCACAAACCAGAATTGCTTGGGAGAGAAAGGAACAGCCAACAGTGGAGGTGCAACAAGTTGGAGATATCACAGGATTTAAATTTGTGGAGATGGATGAGTTTCACCTCAGGGTACTAAAGGAGCTGGATGATGTAGGACCAGTGTGTAACACCTGCAAAAGTTCATGGTGATCAAAGCAGGTCCTTAATGACAGGAAAAAGCTGACCCATCTGTCAAAAAGGTGGAAAAAGGTTCTCAGGCAGCTGGGTTCTCTCCATTCCTGGAAGGACCACAGAACACCTGTGCTGGTGTTCCATTTTCACACAGGGGAAGTTCTGGAAGATAAATAGGGAATAGCCAACACAGATCTACCTAGAGCAGATCAATCTGACTGCCGTGTGTGATGAGATGAGTGGATGTGGAGACAAGGTGGGAGCAGTGCTGTGCTGTACTTTGCTTTTAGGAAGGCTTCTGTCCCTATTTCTCATGGTTGTGGGTTTGTAATCAGAGGAAGCATAGGCTGGACAAGTGGGTCATTGTATGGGTGGAAAACAGGATGGACAGCTGGACCCAGAGCGTGGCAATCGATGATGCAGCAGTTCATTGCCAGCTGGGGGAAAAAGCCATGGCACAGGAGCAGGGCTTGTACAGCCTGGTGGAGAGGAGGTAAAAGGGGCAGCCTACACATCCAACAGCTGTGTGAAGGGAGGTTACAGTGGTCATGCAGGAAAATGCTCCTGGTAAGGAGAGAAAGCTAATAAAAGATGCAACACAAATAGCAAAATGAGAAGTGTACAGTGCAAAACATTTTATGTAGCTGGGAAATTCAGGTCTGGAAGGTGTGATCTTGCATCTGGTTCCAAGCCATGGCTCATCTGATCTAGTTTTGATGACTGTCCTGATGTAGCTGAGAGCTCTCCGGCATCCAGTTTTATTTTTTTATAACTGTGTGATTCAGACAAGTACCTCCACCGAGAAGGGAGGTGAGTTAGGAAGCAAGAAAGAAAAACCTTGTCAGGACAGATCCTGGCTCTAATTGCTGATCTATGTCTCTGTCTCCCATCCAGAAACAGGACAGGCCACTGCTACTCCCAGCAGCAGGGGAGGATAGGACATCATCCAGGGGGGAGATGGTCACCTGGCTGGTCAGTGTTAATGAAGACACTGAGCTATTAAGTCTGTTCTGCCCCACTACTCCTCCCCTCGACCTCCTCCCCTCCCCAAACCTGGACTTGATTGTTTGCTGGAAAGAAACATGCAAGAGGAGCTCCGCTGCTACTGACACGAGAAGAAAAATTTACAAAATGGAGAGCCAAGGCCAGAGCAGCTTTCATAGTAAATAAAAACAGTTCTTTGTTGTCAAAAGGAGAACTGGATCCTTGGCAGAGTCTGGTGACAAAGCAGAGCTCCATATGTGGGGAGAAAGCTGTAAGAGGCTGAAAGCATCTGCTTGGATATGCCTGGAAAATAACCCAGGGCTCTCCTGGAGGAGACCAGTGACCATTCAGGACAGAGCACCCCAAAATGCACCTTGGTTTGCTCTGGGTGGAGTGGCCCCTGGGATGCAGAGTTTTGTACCCATGTGATTCCAATTCCAATTCTGGCGCTCATATTTTGTCCTCTGCTGGCAGAGCAGTCGCTCAGGGAGCCTGGCTCTGGTTAAGGCCTCCCTTCCCACTCCCCCACCCCAGGTTGTTACTAAGCAGGGCTTTTCTGTTTCGTCTCACTTCTCTTTTATTATGGCAAAGCCCTATAAAACTATCAAATAGAACTGGCCGAAAAACTGTGTTTCCAGTGCCTTGAAAACGTACGGATTTCAATATATATATAAAATTTGGGTTTTATCCAAATTGAACAGAAACCTTTTTCAGGTTTTTTGAAAGGAGAGCAGTTTCCAGGAAGCCAGAAGCTCCCCAGACCCTGCTGCAGCCTCCCAGTGAAACTCATGTCAGAGCTTGTCAGCCTCAGAGGGCAGCTGCAGAGCTCCCAGCATCCCTGGCCTTGGGGCAAATCCACCAGGTGCATCCGCTCAGGAGCCAGGGACTTGTGCACGCTGCATTTCTCCTGTCCTGGAAGAGATCTGCCAGGAGTACAGGTGGGTTTCCTTAAGCTCAGGCATGAGAGAAAGTCAACTGTGCTCAGCACAGTTCCAGCAAAATAAGCCAGGCTTAAGGAACGATGTTGCATGGGAACATTTCTGACCAGCTCAATTCTCTGGGATAAACCATCAAAGAAGGAACTTGTTGGCTGAAGGAACATTTTCTTTGCAGGCATATCTGATCCATCCGCAACCTGACTTCCCTCTCAGGAGCATCCAGTCCCAGTGACCCTTCCTTGTTGGAGCTGTCTGCCAACAAATATAATTCCATATGGAAATGACATGACCACGACCACCCCACCAGTGGTTGCTGGGGTGATGTCAGAGGAAGACAATCCCAAACAGCTAAACTGCTGCTTTTAAGAGCAAAAGATGCTGGTACTACTTTATGACTTCTCTGGGTGTATCTTCCCTTCATGCACTCAGGCCCGGTGATGAGAATGTCCATAAATTAATAGTTTGGATTACTTTAAAACAGATTCCTCTGAGTCAGCCCATATGGATGTGACAAGCTGGTGAAGCATGCAGCGTGCTACAGCTTGGCATCGTGCCTGCAGCTCCTTCCTATTAAATGGGCAGCTTTTAGAGCCATTTAATCACACTTAAACAAGCATTTTATCTCATTTGTTCTGCGTCATAACTCTCCCTCCAAACACTATAAACCGCTGTGGCAATACCATGAAGCACAGGCCAGCCTCACATTTTAGAGTCATCTGCCTGGCTCTCACAGTTTGTTTAAATCAGTGTTTCATGACAAATATCTGTTTTCTACAGATTTTCTCTTAATGTAGCTCTTTTTCCACACACAGCCCTAAGTTCATTTTCTCATGGTGAAGTCATCACCCCTTTCAGCCACCGCATCCTCAGGCTGCAGGTGCAATTCCAATGCCTCCAGCTGTCTGGAAACGGTACCTACAGGAACATGTCAGGATCCCCAGTGCCCAAGAGACCCCCAAGCATGGCACAGATGGCTTTGTCTCACCTTCTGCTCTGCACAGAGGGTATGGATAAGATGTTTTGTTTCCTTCCTTGCCATGTTCAGCCTCCCTGTGCAGCCTGAATGTCTCAGCCTTTACATGGGGAGATCCCTGCTATTTGTTTAGATGCCATGGGTTTTATACAGAAGCCCCATAATGATGAGTGCAGAGTGGGAAATACACTTCATGCTGATAAGCAAGCCAAGCAAGCAACTCCATGAAGAGTGTCTGCCCTGGGGGCTTCAGAAAGGCCCAATGACCCAGCCCCACAGGCTTTTACAGGCTGCCTTTTACCCTTTATTTACATTTTAAAACCTCAGCTGTGGCACAACTTCCCTTCCACATTTGTCACACTCTGTTTCATCCTGTGGTAAATCCCAGGAGCAAACCAGGATTAACTGGATGCCCAGCCTTGCACTCGAAATTGCCAGTTCCCTCTATCCAACAGAAGTTGCCTGGCACAGAACCTCAAGAGTTAAAATATTCTGATAAGCTTTAACCTCCTGAGTGAGAGGGAGAAAGACATCTGCTTTGTGTATTCACAGCCCAGCATCTCTGTGCTCCAGTTCTGAAAAATCTGCATTCCATATCAACAGAGAAGTCTTCATAATTTATGCAATGATCTACCAACTTATTTAAAGGGTTATATTTTACTCTAATGAGAGAAATAAGATATCATTTCCTTCACGTGAGGAAGGAAGAGTTCTTGTAATAAACACCAAATGGGCATCTCTTAATTTCTTTAAGAGCAAGGATATTATGACAGCAAAGACTTTGAGCTTTAGTTACCTGCCAAACAAATCTTTACCAAAAAAGACATGGAGACTGTAAGAACCACCTGGGAACAAAAGGATACAAATTGATTTCAATAAAGCTGACCAGTAGAAAAAAAGGAGAATTTGTTTCGTGTCTCCCTGCATCTTTGGGTAAGTGAGGTTATGCCCAGTGAGGCTGAATTAACCTTATTTGCTTGTGCTGCCTTTTTTGTAGTAATCATCCCTCCCACATTCTCAAAATAAAACTTTTTCTTGGCAGAGGAAGGACCAAAATCTCCAAGGAGAAAGACAGAAAGGTTTTCCATCTATCGAAAGATTCAAAATTGCAAAAGATCTGTGTAAGTACAAAAGGTATCAGAGCCTACAGGTGAAGGAGAGAGATCAAACTGCAGCATACCCATGCAGGAGAGGAGGTTCTGTTCTTTGGATGGTTTCCCACTGGGAGAATATAACTTTTAGACAGCAAAAATAAATGGAGATCTTCATTTGTGCCGCAGTGCTAAATGGCTTTTAGCTGCAGATGAGACATGCAGGGAACCAAAAGAAAAAAGGTATTTTCGAGGAGAGGGAACAAAACAAATGAAGTGGAAATCACCCCAAAAATACCCTGTTCATGCTGTAGATCCTGTCCAGCTGTAAAAGATGTAACAGCCTTTCTGTGTAAGGCAGCATTTGTTTATATACTTGAGTATTTAAATAATTTACCTAAAGGATACTAATTTATTAATTTTAGAGTTATTTGTACTGACCCACAAAACCAAACAAGTTAAACCATGAAAAGTCAGCATACTAAGAAGAAAAATCATTTTAGAATTTGTTAAAATACCCAAATATGGCAATAAAGGCAAGATGAAATTCCAGTTCTACTCTGTGCCATTGTCTTAGAGATCATTACAAAGGTCCATTCAGCCAAAGATCACACTTGCATGGGAGGAAGTCCTCTTTATGCACTGTTAATTGCTTCAACAATCTATAAAATTAATGGCTAAATGAACTGCATTTATAGTGATTGTATTCCAGATATTATTTGCATTTAACAGAATGCCCTTTGTTAGTATTTCCAAGACTTATGAACTGTTTGGGACAAAGCGGGACACGCACCAGGGAATGTGCCTCAATCCCACAACTGCACCACAGGCAGGGATAACACATCCTTCATTCAGAGGCTGCAGAGGCCTTTCACCACCCCCTGGTTCCTAAATCCTGCATTCTGTGCTCCTGAGAAGGAGGGCAGGGCAGCCAGGCTCCCTCCAGGGCTGGGAGAGCAGAGCTGCTCAGAGCAGTGCTTGCCCCTGGCAGTGATGCAGCCTCAGCTCTCCCAGCCTGGCACAGCTCACTGCTCCTACCTGGCATTCAAGGAACACCCAAAACAAAGACAGGAACAACTCAGATTTGCTGGCAAACACTTCTCTGCCAAACACCAGAGCCCAAGCCAAGCCACATCTTCTTATTCACCCCAGCAGCAATTCACCACCCATTTCAGTTCAAGTTATTGATTTTTAAAGGGAGAAAGAAATGTCTTTTTTCTTTACTAGAAGTTTTCAAGGTATTAAAAACTTATTTTGCTGTCTCTTCCCCCATCTGTGATGCAGAAGTAAATCTTCTCCCTTGACTCATCTCATACATTCCTTCACTTGAAAATCCAGATTCTCATCCGTTCCAGGCCTCTTTCCATGCCAGATTCTTGGGAAAGAATTTTCTTTTCTTAATAAAGAGCTGAATTTCTCTCTTCTTCTCTCCTTGCTTACTTTCCCAGGTCAAATCCACGTCTTCCTGTTGCATGTACTAATTACCATTCTGTTGTCACTCTCCATGCACCTTCCCATTTCCCTTCTGTTGCATTCAGGTTTCCACCTACCAGTTTCTCATTTCTACTGAGTTTATTTAGGTTCTTTTTATTCTTTATCCTCCTCTCTTTTGGCAGGTATTTTTCAGATTGAACAAAGTAAGCACAGGCAGGCGTTTTGCATGTTTTAGATAAAGCTGTGGGCATCTTNGTATTTTTCAGATTGAACAAAGTACCCATTTCTTTTATTGCAAGCACAGGCAGACATTTTGCATGTTTTACATAAAGCTGTGGGCATTGCTGGAGTTTGAAGGAATATAGATGTAGATATAAGCCAAAACTTGTGTTTCCAGGCAGGAGCAGAAGCATGACAATAAATATTCCCTTTTCAGAAGAAATTCCATTTAAAGAATAATAATTTAGGGAGCCAATCCATAAACAAACTCCAGTTTATTCGCATGATGAGCAAGTAGGGGAATAGGGGACAAATAAAATCTGGGCAGAAAATGCCACGGAGAAACGTGACCCACACACCATTATTTGCCTGAGAACCACCAAGGAGAATGACAGCTCTTCTAATGTCTTCTGTGACCCAAGATCCCACTTGGAATGTTGGGACCTTGCCCTTAAATATCCAGATGCCTCTGGAAACCTGCAGGTTCTCCTCACCACAGACAGGATTCAGTAGGCAGGTTGGTTACCTGCTTTCCAAAGCCCCACTCCAGAAAAGTGTCAGCTGCATCCTGGACACCAAGGTTCTCTTTTGGTCAAAGATTATAAATAGCAGCAGGCAAATCAGTTGCCATTAATCATTTCTAATAGCACACAAGGCTTTAAAACAGCAGTGGAAGGAAAGAGTAATTAAAGACATAAGTATATATGGGAACTGGGATGGAGTACAACTTTGGGATTTGCCAGACAGATATTCATTTCCTCTGGCTTCTTTGCTGGAGATTTCCTAGAGGACATATAGTGAATCCAATTGATCTGGACTTCAGTAAAGTATGTCACAAAGGGCCACATGGAAAATGGCTCATCACAGGAAAAAATATGAATTTGTACAAGTTCTGAAAAAGTACATGAAGTGTTGATTTGTACGAAAGGAAACGCATTATGTGAAAAGGAAATTCTTTGACTAAAGGGAATTACTCATGGAGCTCTTCAGTGCTAGATATTGGGAATTTTGCCGGGAATTCTCATTAGTGACCATGGCACGTAATGTATGAAATGTGCTAATGAAGCTTGCTGATGACCCCAGGTTCAGAAATGCCCCAGAGAAGAGAACGAGATTAACACCAACAGGATGGTCTTGAGGCAAGAAGACACAGAAAACAGACAGAAATTTTTGGTGCGAGCTGTGAGGCACCATATCACTGCAACTTCACTGAGGTGGAAAGACTGGATAACTGGAAGGAATTTCTGCTGAGATTGGCAGAAAAAGAAACCATTTTCAGGAGCAGAAACCATAAGAGGATGGACTGATTTGTACCCCCAAATCAAATCTGGTTTAAATGAAACAATGGGCTCGAAGCACATAGGCCAGAAAACCTTGAAGAGCCTTGTGCCATGCCTGGGAATAATAAGACAAAAGCTCCAGCAGGCTGCAAAACCTAAAGATACTTGTTTTTATCATCAGCCACCAGTGAAGGATCAGAATCTGCTCCTGACATGAGCTTTCCCTGATGTCATTTTCATGGCCACCTGGACCCAGGTATTCTCTGCACTTGCCCTGTCTGCCAGAAATGCCCCAGGCTCCGAGGGTGTGAGGCAGCTCTGGGGTGGGATTTGCAGCATGTGGAGAGGAGGAGCAGGCTGGGAAGTGGGAAATGTTGCAGACCTGGACTTTAGAAGGCCTTGCAAATGGTTTGTGAGATGTGACACAAGCAGGGAATGCTCTGGGGCTGTGTTTTGGGAAACAACCAAACGCCCAGGTGAACATTCGTGAGGGAAGGTGACAGCAAGCACAAGGTGTCCCCAAAAGCCATGGAGCACTTCAGCAGCAGCAGGATGTTAAAATCAAGTGAGTAGTATCATAAAAGAGATGGTAAGAAGCAAAAATTGGGTGAGGTGTCTACAAAACCCCCATCTTTCTGTGATTTGACATCTTAGAGAGGAACAGACTTTTTTTTCTGCTTTTTAAGTAAAAACATTCCCTGCAGTGAACACAGCCTAAATATTCCAGCATCCTGTTGTTGTATCCAGTCCAGGAAGTGAAACCAAGGCCCTGGGTCTGTAATTGGGGCCACATGGATGTCCCTGTGCTCGCCCTGGAATGTTCTGGCTCCACCAGCCCAGCCAAGTGGCTCCAGGTGACAGCTGAGCCAAGGTACCCAAGTTGCTTCACTGTGACCCTGGGCAGTCATGATGAGTCTTTAGCTCAGTTCCCCATCTGCCAGCCTGAGATGATCACCCAGCTCTCACCTGCTTAGAGCCCATCAGGGTAGGGAATGTGTTTTCTAGATGAATCTGCAAGAGAATCCTGATTTTGGCTAAAGCAACCAAGTGCTACAGTAATTATAGACATCATAGAAATACAGCCATATTATATAAATTATTATAATGAAGAAGCAGTGGCTATTCTCCTGAAAAGTCCCACACTTAGGATTTTCATATTTTTGTTTTTGGAACAGACTAATCACTTTCACATCATAAACAAATAATGGTTTTAATAGATTCCATACTTGTGGAACTTTTACAACTAACATGCAGCAAACCTCTTGCCCTTCACAGGCTGGTTTTTTGGGTTTTTTTTCTGAAATAGCAAAGTATGTTCTGCAGCAAATTAAGTGTGATTCACGTGGCATTTTGTACGAGTGCACTGTGGATGTGGCTCATGAAACAAGCTTTGTTAGAATTCTGTAGCCCTTATGTTCAATTTTTTTTTTTGTACTTATAATTCTAAATATACTCTTTGCTGCAGTTTCATCTAGGGAACAATAGGGGAGCCTTTCTCTGTCCAGTATAACACCTATGAATTCCCAAACAGATGGGAGGGGTTGGATGCTTCCCTGTCACCCACATGGACCCTGTGCTCCCATCCTGTCCCAGGGCAGAGAAAGTGAGAGCAGAACCAACCCTCATTAAGGCACATGTGGGACTCCATGGGTGAGCTCAACTCCTGATGAACCTCTAGGACTCACAGATTGATGTCTGCTTTCCCAGATTACTCTGAATTTCTTGTTGCACTCATACCCGTTGTGTTTTCAGGCAGAAGCTGAGGCAGTGATAATCCTATGGGATGAACCTTGGGGAATTCCCATGGCTGAGGTGGCATCACTACCACAGAGATCTCCCATTATTTTTTTGCTGTATTCAGTACCTCTGCATCTGTTTGAAAAACTCAGTTCCATGGAGAAAGGCTCAGCTTAGAGTGACCTAGGCCAAAGAATGGCTCTGTTGGGTGACCTTGCTTATCTAGCCCAGAAATTCCATCCACAGAACCTCTGCTGGCACAAAAAAAAACAAAACAAAAAAAACCAAAAACAAATACCCAACACTTATGTGCCTAACATAAAACATACTGGACTAAGAGGCCCAGAGAAAGGTGGTGCAGACAAGATTAATGGTTTTAACTGGGAGTGAAATCCAGTAATTAAGTAGTGACCCATGACACTTGAGAAGCAGTAACAGTTTGTTGACCACAAGAATGATTGCTCAGAGCACCTTCTTAATGTTATAAATGCGAAAATGATTTACAGCATGACCAACAGGGAAAAAAAAAAGCGAGTTAGCAGCAGACAGGATTGACAGCGGTAATTGTTCCTGACTGCATACATATGTGAAGGTAGGAAAGTAGAAATACTTTTGCTGTGTAGCATGGTAGCTATATATCAAAATTACCAACAGCAAGGGACTCAAACTCATTGAGTTGAAGGGATTAAAAAGTGTGCAAACACCACACACAACAACAAAACAAACAAGAAGCCTGAAAAGGGTGAAGGCTTTGCCCTGAATTTCAGCAGGGCTGGTTTCCCTTGGATCTGGAGTTGTGACAGTATCAGAGCCTTGGGGACAGAGCAAAAAGCCAAATGATTAATATCCAAAATGAACAAATGGCTCTACTTCTGAAGAAGAAGTAGGAAGGCTCTCAGGAGATTTCAGCAGCATCTGAAAGCAAAAATTGATTTAAGTTTAGCAACAGTTTAACTGGAAGACAACAGAGAACTGGCCATATGTTTGGGAAGGACACATTTGTCTTGCAGAGAACTTTGCTCACTGGCACGTTGAGGGTGGTGATGTCCAGCCTTGCAATGGCACCTTTTGTGGTCTTGAGAGAAAATACGAATATCAGAATATTCCTGCTTCCTCTTTGCCTGTAAAACAGGAAGGCAATAGAGACTTCTGTCCCTTGGCCTCAGCTGGCCTCACTGGCCATTCACTGGGGGAAGGATGGTCTTCTACAGCATAGTCTGAGGTCTGGCTGTCTCATAAAGCAGGGTGAAGTCTTTATGTTACCATCATAAAAAATAAAGGTTTGTGCTGCCCAAGTATAGAAGTGTTCCCTTTATTAAATGTCAGAGAAATGGCTCTGCAGCTCACAAGGGAGTTTGGTAAAATGATCATGGAAAGAGCTGGAGAACAGTCTCTTTTCCAGGCATTTTTTTTCTTTTGTACCTGAACCTCAGCTTTGTTTTCCTTTTGTGAATGATCACAATTTGCTGGGTCAAGGCAAAGAGGTTTTCTGAACAGAGCAGGGCTGTTCAGTGCACCCCAGGGAGACACCAAACATCCCACCCACAGCAGGCACCTCCAGCCACCAGCTCTTGGAATGACCTGGATTGCCTCTCAGCAACCCCAGCATAAAGCTGCTCTTCTCCCCTCTCCAAAATGAAAAGCAGTGCAGGAGATGTAGAAGTGACAGGAGCACGGGTCACCATGAGGCTGAGCAAAAGAAAGAGCAGGGCCCTGTTTCAAATGTAATTATTTTTATGCTTGGCTTTTTCGGCATCTCTCAAGGCCTCTGTTCCACCATCTCCTGTTAAAAGCTGCTCGGTTCTGTTGTGTTTTTTAATATGGCCATAACCCCATTTTATGTAGAAGGGGAAATGCTGGCTCCCTGTGGCTTTCATGGATTTTCATGTTAGGGTAATTCAAACAATATGATGGCTCAACTTGACGTCGTTTCCTGGCTGCAGTGGGGCTCGTGGTAAGCCAGAGTTTAAACTTTACTGGGGCACGTGATGGAGCAGCAGCTCAGCACCACAGAGAGTCCTGATGAAGGCAAACAGTGGCCAGCCTGGTCAACTCAGCCCAGCAAGGACATTTCTTAGCCCAGGTAGGTGCCCTCTGGCCAGGTGAGCCACCCAAAAATGTGCCACCTCCACCTCACAGGATGCAAACATGCAAAGGGCCGCAAGAGACTGAGAGCACCAACATCACTCCTGCTGAAATGGGCAAGAAGAAAGCACAAAATGTCTGTGCTGCCTTCCCAGCACCTGCAAATTGGCTTTTTGTGACCCCAAAGCCAGTCTGAATTCTCCTCTCAGAGTCCTCAGAGTGTCAGGAGAGTTGTTTTGTTACAGCAAGGACAAGAAGCATTTGCACTCTGGTTTTAATTATAATTAGAGGTGGAAGGACAACTAAAACCTAGAAGAACTAAGGCTGAGAAGAAAGAGGTAAACAAAAAGTGGTATCGTGGCATTTGTGCCTGTCTCCAGTTGCAAGCATCTTTAACAAATGCCTGCCTTTGTGTCGGGTGTTTGCACATCCCTGAACATGAACACATCTAAGAGGCAGGGCTGGTAGCACAACCTCTTACTCAGCTTGCCAAACATTTCCAATTATAAAGCCCTGTTTTCAATTGCTAATAACTTTGTTAAACTTAAACCACTTGGGCTTCAATTTTCCATGCCAAGTGTCTGCCTTGAGCTGAATTTTTTGTTATCCCTTCTTTTTCTTTTTTTTTTTTTACTATCAGCCAATAAAAAGGTTCAGCTGTTTCAGAGAAAATACAGGAGCTTGCAACACAGAAATATCCTAGGTAACTTGTCTTGCAAAATTCTGGAGTCTTGCTGTTTTAGAGAAAGGACTGGAAATCTGAAGTATTGAAAAACTTTAACCAATCCGAAACAGCAAAATTGCTCTGAAAACCCTTTTAATACCCAAGTAATTTCTCTTGCCTCTCTGCAATTCCATCTTTCCTGGACATGTTTTAGCCTTTTGCCCTGCTGGCCATGGCAGGCCACTTTGACCACTCCACCACAGCCCAGCTGCACTCAGACAAGGGCCAGAGAACCTGGTTTTCTGCCATCCCAACTCTCCTGTTAGCCACCATCCTTCCCTACCCAAAGTCAGTCATCCTTGCTTTAACCTGCAGCCTCTCCCTCTGTATCCCTGCATTTTCCAGTTCCAGCAGAGAACACAAAGCAAGGTACAGCGTAAAAAATATTGTCCCTCTTTATAAAACCCATGTGATAGCAAAGATGTGCCATTTCCCCTTCTCCCCCTGTGCAGCAGTACCTTCAGGATCCCTGGAGTCTGCCCACTTATTAATATCCCCAACGCTCACATCTGTTTCCGATCAGTTTATGTGGATGGGATTTAATAACAAATATGTTCCCCATCAATCCTGGCCCTTGCCGTGCCTACAGTCCCTAACAGGCTTACGTATTTTCTGATCAGATCAGATGTTCTCTGTGGTTTGTTTGTCAGATTTGCTGTTTGGTGACTTTCTTCTGGCAAATGGGGTCTGAAATGTAAAACGTGCCGGGAAGGAGCGTGGAGCCACCAGCACTGCTGGGCTCAGGGACAGCACAGTGAGACAGGCATCCTGCAGCCCCACGCTTCCTGGATTTAGATTCCTGGCCTGATACGCAGATATTCCAGATGGGAGGCTCAAATTCCTCCTTGTATCACACTCCTGGGAGAAGCTGGACACGTGGCAAATGGTACTCATGCACCTCTGGGATCCAGAGGTGCCTCCCATGGCATCGAAATGCAGCTGAAAAAGTCATTCATACTGGCAGGTGTGGGAGGATTTCAGCCTGACAGGACTATAAACAGAGGGTGCAGAGTTCTCAGCTGTCATGTTTCTTAAAAAGGTGGAGGAACCACTGAAATAATCCAGGCCTAACTCCCCTAACATCCACTTAAAAGATCTGGGGGAAATGCTACAGTTCAGAGGATTGTGAAACTGGAGACGCTGTGAAAAGCACTGAAAAGGAGAGAAAGAAAACAGTTTAAGGTGCTTTTCAGGTGGTCCTTTCCGTACAGAGGTCTGGAAATAGAGCTGGACTAAAATGTCATTGTGGTGGTTGCTGATATCAGGTGGGGGTTGGGAGCCTCAATATAGCTCAGGAATATTCAAGAGATGAAAGAGGCCAGAGATGGGAAAATCAGAAGCCCTGCAGTGGAGCTGTAAGCTGGGGGATAGGAAGTAGGAATGCAAACACAGTGGCTTCCAGCAAGGCTGAGAGGCTCTCAGCAATGAAGAACAGCACATCTGTGAGCCAAAACACAGGTACAGAAACACAGGTCCTACCACACTACAAGAAGGATTAAAATTTGTTCTGCTTTCTGGGGAAAATGCATCACTTTGTGATGCTATAAAATTACAAGTTCTCCTGCTAAAGTTTATTTTGAGAGACACCACTGTATACCCCAACTGTCCTTTTCCTACAGACAATTACACTTAATTGTTAAGAAGATAAATTTTCTATTAGGGACAAAAAGCCCAAAATGTTGTTTTCTAGAAAAAAAAACCACTAAATTTTTTGGGGAAAGTGGCTGCCCAAAGCCCATCATCCCAGCAAGGGACACACAGCCCCAGTACAGTAGCAGCAGAATTCAGACTGAGGCATAGCCATCAACTCCCACCTCATTCATTCAAGAGGCCCAGAGGGAAACCCAGAGCGGTTTAAGACACTGAAATATTGTTTGAAAAAGATGGGGATTTTCTTTTCTTCATGATGAAATCTGCTCTGCCCCCAGACTAGGTGTGCTCAGAGCAGGCCAGTAGGATTCATGAAAGATAACAGCACCATTGACCCTGCAAAACAAAGCCTGTGGACATTCCATTTTCTGTTTTGCTTTCAAACTGCTCTTGCAACACTGAGCAGGCTCAGAGGCAGAGATTACACATGGTTTGGAGCTTGGGAGCAACTCAAGAGAAGGAATTGGAGTATCTTGGAGATAGTCCTTGCTTTGCCTGCACAGGCAAGAGGAAATTGTCCCCTCTCACCTTTTGGGTTGACAAAACACAAGCTGAATAATCTAAAACTCCAATAGCCATTGTGCCTTGGACACTGTCCCAGCTGGCCATCTCTGGCCAGATCTGGCTATGGACAGATACACATTCCCTGGCCAAAGTTGTGCTGATCCCTAATTTCAGAGTCCCAATGAGTGTGCTGGAAATCTGTGAGAGCTGCCATCCCCCCTGCAGCCTTTTCAGCTGGAGACCTTGCAGGGGTCTATTAGGGTGCTAGGTTCAGGAGAGGCTGAAATAATTACCCAGACTAGATTATGGGCTCTAATGAGGAGCCAGCACAGTGCTGGGCAGTGGGGTGTGCATGGATGTTCCTGTTAAATCCATGTGCTCTGCAGCTCAGTCCCAGGGGAAGCACAGCCCACAGAGGCACAAAGACAGAAGAAAGTGCATCACCACAAGGGAGAATATAACTCACCCTCATCCTTCAGATGCCAGGTGGGAGGTTTGACCTTGGGCAGCAGACTCAGGGCCCGTCCCACGGCACAAACACACAAGTGCACACAGCAGAGGAAGATGAAGTGCTTTTGCAGGTGACCCCAAGCAAAGTGGCAATCCCCAGACAGCCAGGGTATCCCAATACCCACTTTGGGTCTGTAAGCTGTCCCCTGGGTAGGATTTCCAGGCACACAGGGTCATATCTTTCACACTTTTGGAGCAGGGCTATAAATTATGGCAGAGTAACTTTAGTTTGCTCTCCCCATGCTCCTGGCGCCTGCTGGGGGGTTGCTGTTGTTACAGCTCCAAACAGGGAACGTGTGATGGAGAGCTGGGAAGGGACTTCCCTTACTGCTCAGTGAAGTGGTCACAAATAGGAAGAAACTGCAGTTTCCTACAATATTTAGCATTATATAGGCCTTCAGCAATGCCACACTTTACTTCTTCATTTCTAGCATCCCCCTTTGAGAGTTCTACCCCACTTCATCATCATAAACATGTCAACAATCAGGCCCTGTGGAGGGCTCTGCTGTTTGTTCTTTGGCTCACATGGAGAAAGCATGTCCCTGCTCCAGCCCCCAGCACACATTTCTGTATCCTCAAAGGAGCTGGAGTTGGAACGGGGCCATCCTGTGGGTCCCGGGCCTTGATAGTTAAGGAAGAAAATGAATAAAATTCTAAAAAATAAAATAACTAAATAAAAAAATTAAATTTAAAAAAAAAAAAAAAGAAAACTAAAAAGCAAGGAACACAAACTTGATAAATACGATCAGCTGCTGGGAACGTGCCTGAAGCCTCCTGCTGCTGCTGTTGACATCAGAAAGCTGTGGAGCCTGGGAGACCGGAGGAAGTTTTATTGTCTCGCTCCTACCAGGAGCACGCGATGCTGCTCCAGCTGCCTGGTGCTGCCCCAGCCACCGGCCTGTCACCGAGGAAAGAGGGCATCACTTCTCACCTCCTGCACCCAGCAGCTTCCCCCTGCCTCTCCCAGAACCTCACACAACCTTTTTGCGGAAACCAGCGCTGGCACGATGTTTCCCCAGACCGATTTTTTTTTATTTTTATTACACCTGAAGTTTCCTGTCAGCCACCTGACAGCTCCCCAGCCTCCAGGACTGCTAATTGGGGTAAATTTTGTGGCCAGACAGGGAGCAGCTGAGCCCAGGGAGAGGTGCCTCTCCAGGATGCAGCTGTGTGTTGGTGCTTTTTCTAGAGTGGCTTCAGCTGATGGAGCTGGGCAGCCCCAGCTGAAAGTGGTTTCAGGTTTTAGGAAAAAAGAGGATCCAAAACTCAGCTTGCTGCTCTGAGTCTGTGTTCCCTATCAGAGCTTGGCAAGGAAGTTCAGGTTTCCTTAAAATTCACCAATGCAGCAAGCTGGTCTATCAAAGGACGAGGAGTGAATCTCATTAATATTGATAGACAAGAAAGAAAGCCCATACTAGTTAATACATATATTATCTAAATACTAATTCAAGAAACTGAGCTGAGAAGAGATGAAAACTCCTTGGGGAAAAGGGAATGTGAAGCAGTGCAGTATTTTAGCAGGGGCATGGTTAATAATTTTGCAGTGACAAGTCTTGAATATATGTGATGAAGACCTGAGAAAATCCTACACAAATGCACTCTCTGAGCTTTTTCACCCTTTTATTTTCTTCTAGGGTGCAATGCTCCCTCAGTCTTTCAGGTCCATGGCACTTGGTATAGGACGGGAGGGAATTATTTTCTTTCATATGCAGAATTTAGGTCCCCTAAAAGGGGCTGGCTGGACAGTTATGAAGATGTAAACACTCTGTATAGACCCAGAACTTACCCTGTGCTTTGGTGGAAATATATGGTGCAGTGCTTGGCTGGATGAAGCACGGTGAGAGCTCAGTTTTCATGGCTCATTTAGTCAGGGACATTTCTTCAGGGACAGCCAGGAAGAGCACTGAGTTTGATCACTTTCTTCTGATGCAGGCAAAATTTCTCTGTGTTTTTGAACTGAGATTGGCTTAATTACAGGACTTTTAAGAGGCTTCAAAGTGGTCACCTGGAGAAGAGTTTCCAAATCTTCCCCACTCCAAGACTACCAAATCGTTTCTAACATGAACTTAAAGCACTAAAGTCTTTGAAAAATAAAACCTCTGTTCAGAAATGCATTTCTAAAAAATTGCTTGTCATTCAGCTATGGCTGTGTGGGAATGTCTCCTGGCCCCAGGTTTCTCCTGGCCCTTTGTAAAAAATGTTCAGATCTCCCTTCAAAGTAAAAGAAAGTAGTTTTTTCTTTAAAGAAATTAACAAAAACATTGCATTTGGCAGAAACAGAGTTCCTCATGAAGACTCAGGGGTTTTAAATGGCCAAAGCCCTCTGGCAGCAGTGTCCAAGCAGCCCTGGTGTAGGATTGTCAGGGGCACTCAGGTGTGAAGGCGCTGAGAGACCTGCAAAATATGAACTGAGAGATGGAAGGAAAATACAAGATGAAACTCTCCTGAGTAGCTCAAGGGTTCCTCTTCCAAAATCCCTTGGAAACCTTTACTGCAAACTCCTCCTCCTCCCTGATTAACGCAGAAACAGATTTAAGCAGTGCTGTGCTTTGCTGGGGAGCTGTAAGGAGCCCTGGAGGCAGTCAGCTGTGATAAAAGGCCACAGCTGAGGGTTTCTGTAGAGACCAGAGTTGCACCACGAGACAGATATTTTATTATATTGGTATAACATTGCACAAAGTCCTGGAAATTAGAAGAAAGGTGTCTTTGTGCACAGCCAGGGCTCTTCTCCTGCAGGGGTGTAGGACTGTCCTGGGTTGATGCTGAATTGTATCCCCGTTCTTCTGTTTAGTTCAGAAATAAGTTTTGCACCTTTAAAACTGGATCTGAGTGAAGGAGAAGCAGTGAAATGTCTGAGGCTGTTGTTTTCTAAACATAAAGATGAGTTTTCAGCTTTCCCTCACACGGCCTGTGTTGTCTGCAGTGCAGACGGCGAGAGAGAGCTCTCCTTTGCTTTTTGTTGGTTTTTGGCTGGCTGAGGCACAGAAGTTCTCCAGATTGTGGTTTTTTGTCC
>VZTB01014683.1:102952-121505 GCA_013397245.1 Thryothorus ludovicianus | reverse complement strand
GGAGGTTTCTTCCCAAATTTGCCCTAAACCAGGACAAGGACACACAAGAATGTAGGACAAGCAGGACTGTAGGACACGCTGCTGTCTGGGATGGGCAGGAAAATGAAAGGCACAACCATCCCACCTGTGAGCCCCCAGCTTCTCACTGCTGTGGTCCCACTCTGAGTATCAATGAGGGAAGTGAACCCCAGGTGCACAAACCTTCCCATCATAACCTTATTACAAATGACCCCTCCGTGCCCCAGCAGCACATCTGGGGAGCGTTCCCAGCTCCCTGCATGCTTTAATCCCTGTCTCTCCACTCAGCACTGCCCTAACTCCTCGTGAGTGATCTCCTGAGGGCCAGACCCTCACATCTGAGCACCCACCAGCGCAGGAATCATGGTGCAGGCAGCACCTGCCCTTTTGCATTAGCCCCTGCAGAACCTGCACCTAGAGCTCTTTTCCCCGCATACACCTGCTCCCTAGATTCTCTCCTAGCTCCTGAAACAGCCTTTCCTATCCTAATGCAGGTGAAAGAAAATAAACTTTCATGACCATTTTTATTATTCCATTTAAAACTTGTTTACCACCTGTTTCATTTCTCTGTTAAAAAGTGACATTAATTTGGGCCCAAGCTAACCCCTCCTTTGTTATCTAGTCATTGCACTTAGATTGACCAAGACAAAGACATTTTATTCTTTCCTACGTAAATCTACTTTCTTCTCCATGCTAGACATGACTCTTGGCAAAGATGCCAAAGAGAGGAGCATGGAGGAAATGAATAATATTTTTGATTCTAGAGAAACAAATGTCAAAAGTCAATCTTGAAAAGATAACACAGTTTCAATTGACTCATATGTTTTTCAAGATGCCGAGACTCTGCAGAGCCCAAGCAAAAGGAATAAGCTGTGATTTTAAGCTGAACAAACTTTTGATCTTTTGTATTGTTTGGACTTTTGCAATCAGATCCATATTTCAGTTAATAAAAATAACGCAGTTACTCAACATTTTTTTATATTCAGGGCAGTGAGCAGACCAGCTTTCAGAGGCACCAGCCAAGTGCCTCCAGTTAAATGCAATCACATGCAGCCACTCTCCTCCCTCTGACAAGGCAGCACTCCTTCAAAAGTTGCTCTCCCTCACTAATCCTGTCACTAAATCTGAAAAACAGATCCCATTATTTTAATATTAATTTAATTCATCTGCCAGTACCTCGCCCCGCTCTCGTGGCACACCAGGACAAATTGATGTCTCCTCATCCCAGACGAGGGGAACCCAAACTGCACCTCAGAGCTGCCACCAGAAACACACAGGGGGCAAGTGCTCCAGAGCCCTGTGACATGTGCTGTGTTACACCTGTGGCTCCAGGCCTTCCCTGAGCATGCCTGCAGGATGCTAGAGGGGTTTAAGGTCTCCCTGGTACAAGCTCTATTTTCCCCCTGGGAAGTCCCACACAGGGTATTATTTTAGTGGTCTGTCAACACAAAGCTTCAGCCTGACTGGGGTTGTGCCATCCCAGGCATATATTAATGAATCACTCCAGAAGAAGCATCTTAATGCAACCATCCTTTTAAAAAATCAATCAGAATGAAATGTAAACCGCAAAACCAGTGAGTGGATGTATTGTTAAGAGGTTTTGATTAAAGCTTTGGAAATTAAAAGGATCAGACCGAGGATCACAGAAACATACCGCAAAATCATCAAAAGAAGATGAGGAGCAGATTTTGTAGCCCTTGCTCTTGAGGGAGATAAATCAGTTCTTTATACTTCATGTAAGGAAAGAGTTGCAAAACTTGGCCTTTGATGCATGAAAAATCTTCTTAACTGATCTTGAGTCCTTGAAGCCTGTTCATCCTTTGTTGTCTCCCCTGTACGGAGTCTCTGGTGGCAGGACAGCTTCCCCAAACAGAGGTTTCTCTCCTGTCACTTGGCTGGATGTGCCAGGGTGAATTTTGGGACACCACCAGCACGGTGACAAGCAGCAGATGCTGCAGCTCAGCCACCACTAATTGCTGGAAGCAGAGAAAGCTTTTATAAAGCAGTGATATCACTGAGTGAGAGATCTGCTTGTGTTGCCTGACGAGTACAATTTAATGTTTTTATGTCATAAAGCTTTTTGTATTGAATTGCTTATGGAATAAGCACTGTGCCATATCCTGTTTCTTAAAGGAAACCTTAAGCATTGACATGAAGTTTTGCTTCCAATCACACTAAAAATGAGTGAAGAGCATTAGGCCTGTAGGCACTTTAACATGGTCAAGTCCTCATCCACCCAAAATCCCTTCTGAAACTCCATTCTTCTATTTATCTACTGAGCCTTCTCTTTCTATCTTAATTTCATTTAAAATTGAACCTTTGCTTGGATGTGCAGGTATAAAAATTGAATGTTGGGCACAGCTTCTGGGTGTGAGTCTGAATGTGCAGTGTGAGCTGAAGGCAGAGAGATGTAACTGCCCTCCTGCAGTTCTAAAGAGTCAGCAATTCCAGCACAGCTTTCACAGTGAGTAGAGCCCTAAATCCAGATGTCAATTCACAGATAGTCTTTCTGTTCAATTACACCCAACTTCTCATTTTTAGGCTACCCAAAAGCCACAGAAATTATTTCACTTTGCAGTACATCTCTGCCAAACTAAAACCTGGGTAAACACATGCTTGAAGAAGTCACCAAATTTTTTCTATATTTACCACGCATTTAAAAGTCCTATTTATAAGTGACAGAGCAAAACAAAAACAAAACAAAAACAAAAACAAAAATAGGTGCTCTGCTGAGAATTTACATGGCAAGCTTTGCCCCAGAGTGTGTTTTTATGGGCTGGTTGTAAACCCCTGGAAACAGAAGGGTACATAATGAAAACATTGACAGATCCTTACCTAGGATATTGCAAATGAGCACACCATAAAAATGACTAATTACAGTTATTGTAAAACTCAGCTTAGCTCTCAGGCCCAGCTGCTGAGCTCAACAGGGAGATGCAGACAGTGATAACAGAGAGTTTGGCCTCTGCTCCTGCTGCATTTTCCTACATACAGACAAGCAGCCTCTTGTCTTGACCCTAATGATGGGTCAAATAGATGGCCATGACCACAACAGGAAATACATTTAATAATGTTGTGAGTTTAATGGCAAGAAGAGTGTTTGAAGGTTATCTGGCCTGCAAACATCCTGCCCTTTGTCACTGCCTGCAGCAAGTCCACTCATAGTCCCAAGCATGTTCCAGCTTAGCAGACCTCACCTGTCTAATTCAGGTGGACTTTGAGGATGTGTTAGACCCTATACCAAACCTCCAGGCTCTCAAAGTGGTTTTGTCAGGTTTATGAGTGGAAGGAGATCTCTCAGAGGCTCTGAAGAGTAGCAGAGGGATGAGGTCAGGAGATGGGAGCTGCCTGGATGGAGCCTGCCCTCATGAGAACACATATTACATATTTGCTGCACTGGGGCTGGCTTCACCAAAAAAAAATGGTCAAAAATAAATGGAGATTGGATGACAGAAGAACCCATGCATTAGAAAGGGCAGTTAATTTTGTGTATACATATGGAGAAGTGTAGTTATTGCAAACAACAATTTCTGCATGAAAGCAGGGATGGTGCACACTCTGTGTGTCCTGGGAAGGGCCCTGCTGGAGTGAGAGACTGCTCAGACCAGGTTCCACCATTCCAGCACTGAGGGGTTGAGGAAAAGCCCTGCATCCTTTCCATCCATGCTGGAAAAGCCAATGTCAGCTGGAAAAAAGCAGATGGCTCTGGGCCTGGGGGAGGTTTTGGAGAAAGACAACCTCCAGCTTTTCTGTTTCTCCCTGTCCTTCTTCATCTCCCTCCGAGCCTGGGCACCTCACCTGCTGTTCTTGGGTTGGACTGGACACAGATCCCCCCAGTGCTTTCAGAAACCCCATCCCCAAGGTCAGAGCAAGCTGCTCTGCCTGAGGAACTGGCACTGCATCCATTGGGAAACTCCAGTGGAGTCGGTCAGCTTTACGAGGGATGGTGGAATATTTCTTACTGTTGCAATAAAGGCCTCAGCAACAACCAGGGGACAGAGCCTGGCCATGGACACCCCGAGGGCCCAAAGATAAAGGGTTGGATTACACAAAGCAGCCTCTCATTATCCACTCCTTGATACTGGTTGGTAACAGTGTTTTTTAAGGAATCCCTTAATTAGGTTTTACAGTGCATAGGTTAGGCATTTTCCAGCAAGGGCTTTATTGTAATGGGTTACACATGTTCCCATACTGTACACCAAAATGAAACTTAGCTACAGGGCATTTCCTTCCGCTGCTCTTGCTGGGGAGCAGCTTTAACCTCTTTGCAGACACAAAGCCATATTTCACTCCTGAGAGGCCACTCCCCTCTCCCATCACTTGGGTCAGTTCTACCCTGAACTGTGCAGGGAGCTCGCCAAGGTGCCAGGGAGCAGCCCTGAGGAGGTGGAGGGGAGGTGAGACAGAGATGGGAGAGACCCAGGAGGGCAAACCCCAGCAGATCCCGACTGCCAGCAAAGCCCAGGAGTCTCCAAGGAGGAGTCCAGAACTGGCAGCCACAGCACTGACAGTGCCACACTGCCACAGCACTGACCAATGCCACACTGCCACAGTGCTGACCAGTACCAGGATGCCATGGGAATCAACTGGGAGCCTCCTCCAGCCCCAGCAGTGCTGCATGCCTGAGTCACCCCTCAATGAAGCACAGCCAGCACTGATGGAAAAAAAAGTGGGGGAAAAAAAAAAAGGTTTCATGGGCATGAAGACTGAATTAATTGGTAAAATAGAAACCCCAGGTTGGAATGGCCAGATATTTTAGGACTCGCCCACAATCATCAGCTGTAGCAAGATGTTCTCCTGACCCTGACTCTGAATACGTTTGACATGAAGCAACCAGAGCTGCTTTTTTATAAGCTGGAGATTGCTATGAGACTAAAGAAATGAAAGTTGTATTGAGAGATGAACACCGCTGGGTCACAGGAGGAACCTGGAGATTCCTCTGCTCTTCCCTAATGATGCAACATGACCATCAGGAAAAACCTTCACCTATGGCTGATGTGTACAGAATTTACTCCAGATTTTGGGAACTAGCTAAAACTTAGAAACTTCTGGTCATCTTCCTGTTTGAAAACAGGGATATTTAAGGGAGCTTCCATATGGCAGATTCAGATCAGGCTAAAAAAGATATATTTGCACTCACGGGGAAGCAGTTGCATTCATTGCCATAGGATGTAATAGAGAAAATATGTTTACATTGGTTCAAAGGGCAAGTGGATAAATTCTTGGAAGAAAAAAATCCTTCAAAGCATCTGAAACACCTAAGTAACCACGCTGTGTATGGTGTTCCTGCAAGGTCATGGGATCATTTAGACACCGGGGCTTCAGAAATAGTTTCTGTGGAAGGTCCTGTGGGAAGAGGCTGACAACTTGCACAGCTCAGTGCACCTCTGCCCTCCCTGACATGTGTGGGCCCTGCTCTGCAGGTCTCCAAAACCTCAGCCTGCAGCAGGGACCTGCTGATCCACCCAGCAGCCAAAATCCACATTCCCCTTAGAGCTGCTGTGGAGGGATTAAATCTCAGTCCCACAAAGAGCCAGGGATGTGACAGCTCTGTGCATACCAGGAGCCTGGCTGGAATGACATCTGCAGCATTTCTGGGAACTGGAATTTGCAGCTGGGCTTTCCATGGCACCCACTTCTGTTTGCACTTGGATTTTTGAAAATCAGCCTCTTAGTGTGCTCGTACTGAAGAAAGGAATTTATGTTGTCTTTATGCTTTAAGCCTGAATTTGTCCTGAGGGAACAGTAGCAGAAAAAACAGCCATTTATTTTTAATAGACACCAGCATCGTTACTTAGGTCTGGTGAGCTTAAAGGATTCAGAGGTGAATGATATCATCAAGGAAACAATTTCTTCCTTCACTTTTTTTTTTGCTTGTCTAAGAAAGGAAAATCCTGCGCAGGAGCGCGAGGGCCAGGCTGCAGAGAGCAAATGCCACTTTCAGCACTGCAGACCTCGTTTGTCTTGCCTGCTGTCCCTTCCTCAAGGCACAAAGTTCCCTTCTGGTGCTGTCCCTTCATCAAGAGATGAACCAGGTGATGGCAGAGGCGCCTGCAAACCCCCACATTCCTCCCTGCCCAAAGGAGGGGCGGCCGCTCCCAGAGAAGGAGAATTTGGGATTTATCCATAGTGACAGCCCCCCACCCTTGGACACCTTGGGGTCACCACGGGCCAACCAGAGCACCTCGGCTTGGCTGTGACCTTGAGGGAGCCCTGGCAAATCACATCTGGAATGTGTTTCGGCTTCCAGAGCAATAAATGAAAACACTGAACTCAATGGGGTCGGAGCAATGTTGTTCGAAAGAAAAGGTAATGCTTTGACCCTTATTTGGCCCATGACATGTCTGGTTATTCCACCACAAGTCATGGAAGTGTGACTTTGGATGGGGAAAGGATAATAAGGTATTATATCATCAAATAATACAATTCATTTCAAGCTTCATTTGCACCCAAGAATGGGAAATTTAACTTCCCCACACCCCAAGCCACTCCTTTTCTTTTGTCTCCAGGTACTCAGCAAACAAGCAAGTAGTGGATTCACAAAGAAACAATCAAGATCAGAAAAGTTCATGACATTTTTCAAGCAGTTTGGCAAATCCTGATTTTAGAAAAATTAGAACACAAGTTAATTTGTAAACCATCAACAAATGGAAATCTAAATTATAGGCTCAGCGCCAGCATTAAAATGACACGTGGCCTCTCTGTCATTTTTCCTTTACTTTTCACCACAGAAGTGTGGTTCCAGCACTCTGCTCCCTAAAATAAGACGAATCCCTTTGAAGGATGAGGCAGAGACCCCCATGCCTCCCTCACAAGCAAGGCCTGCTCCCCTTTTTCAGCATTCCTGGTCATGTGGCCACCTCCAAGGGTCTGTTATCTGGGCCACCAGGAAAAGCATGAGTGCTCACATCATTTCTGTGAGAAAATCTATAATCAGGGTATTTTCCATTTCCTGCTGTGTCAAAATCAAATTATTTCCTTGCGCATGAACTGAACAGCATCCTTCTAGATGAAGCAATGCTTGTTTATTTTCCAAAAACAACAGGAGTAAAGCCTTTTTCTTGAACTTGAAAAATTCTGGGATTGCAGGTCTAGATTTGGAAGTTGGCCCTTGCCCAGCTGATGCCACTTATGTTTCCTTTTATACTTCACTCTCAGCACTGACAGACAATCTCTTCTATCAGGTCCATTAATTTATTGCTTGAATAAATAGTTTTCCCCTTGGAAAGGCAACAACTCCAAACTGAGTTCTCATTTTAGAGCTTTCTGTCCTCTCATGCCCTCCCTGGATCCACCCTGGTTTCTGCCACTTCTCTTTGGGCTCTTTCAGAGGCCTCACCCACCTCACATCAGTGGGATACAGGGAATTTGAGCCAGGAAATTCCATCAGAGGGGTTGGGGGTTAACTCACAATATATCACTGCTGTGGCTGAAAGTGCTGCATCCCAAAGAGCTGATGGGAGCAGAGACAGGGATGGGCAAAACCGGTGCTGAAGCCACCACACCATGGCACCATCCAGCTGCAGGGGACAGTCCCTGTCCCTCCTTTTCACAGGCTACTGCTGCAAGGTGCTGCCAAGAAAGACATTTCCCAGCATTTAAATTTTGGATCCATGTGCTGTAGACCCTGAGTAATCACATTTCCATGGTACCATTCCCACCATGTGGTCAGGTAGTTTCAGAGCCCCATAGCCTTCCTCACTCCATGTCTGCTGGAATTTCACTATATCCATGCTGCAGTGTGGTGTCTGGTTATTATTTTGCAGAAGGATTTTACATCTTGCCCTTCCAGCCTGGTTTGTTACCACGTGTGGGGATGGCAAGGAGAAGACAAATGGTTTGACAAATGACTTCACAGAGGTTGCAGAGAGAACACAGTACAGCACAGAAACCAGCTCCCCATTTTCATTGCAGCACTTTCAGGTAGTGCCTCGCTGGCTTTTTTTTGCCTGATTTTTAAATTAAAAAAGAAAAAAAAATAAAAATAAACCCGACCACCCTCTCGCTGAATAACTGACTTACAGAAAGCTGTCGCTTTTTCTCTGAAAGCACTGAGAAACAGGGGCCTTCAATAGCTTCTTTGTGCAGTTTTATTTTGCAGCTCCCAGCCCAAGACAGCATTTCCTGACCTGTGAGGATATGCTGCCCTCTTCCCGTCTGGGATGCTGCAGCTCAGCAGTGCCACGGAGACACATCTCCATGGATCTGCAGGATTCACCCAGGGAATCAGCAATCCCCCACTTCCACTGGGACACTTTCTCTGAGCAGTTAGGTAAAGGGTGAGGGGGGATTTATTGAAGTGTAAGGGATAGGATGGGGTTCAAGCAGGCTCTTCCTGACCTCACATCCCAGTCTGTCCTCCCTCCTGCCCAGGCCGAGCCCCTCCACCATCACACACCTTTCCCTGACACCTCTCCTCACCTTCCCCATCATCCAGGAAGATCTCCTTCTACATAGAACATATCCTACAAAAACCAAGAAAATTTCCAGCTATCCTGTGCTAAAATGTCATCATCTGTGAGACTCCACCAGGAATTTGAATGTTTTGAAGAGGACAATGTTGATGAGCGAGCAGGAGAGAGAACCAGGAGCCTTCTCACCCAAGTTAAGAGCTGCAAGCCTTTACCTTCCCTTCGTGCAAGGGGGACAGATGACTTTCCAGCTCCAGGTTGTGACTCTGGATTGTCACACCTGCTTCTCCCACAGGTGCCTGTGTGACAGGAGACCCCCTCCAGCAATTCCCCTGTGATTGCTTTTATCAGCTGATAAAGATTAGAGGTACCTTGGAATAGAAACTTCAAGAAAAAAGGGAATGGGGTAATTGCATTTCAAAGAAAGTGCTTGAAAGAAACCTTTGAAGGACCCTATTCAAAGGTTCATGACTTGATAGAACCGTTTTAAAAAGACGTAAATTCCTGTTTGGGTTTGGGATAGGCTCCCACCCCAGCAGGACAGAAAAGCTGCCTTCTTTGTAGGAACACAGTCCCAGCACAACACAGGAGATGAAATCCATGTGATAACATCTGAAATGGCTTTCAACTAAAAAATCCAATGGTAATATATTAAGGTAAGGCCTGCTCTGAGCTATGCGTGTATAACTTCCGTAAGATGACTTGAGCTTGTGCCCATGAGCTTTTAGGTAGCATAAAGAGAGTCAAATGTTTGTTGTGCTGGCTGTATATCAGATATCCCAGTGCAAATCCACAGCCAACATTTACATCCCTTGCTGCTGCAACATTTCCACCTGATTAAAACATGGCAGCCACTTCCCAGCCAGCACAGCAGCTGAATTCCATGGCCATGCTGAACTGCAGCCAAACAGGAGCAAATCTTGGGCACAGCTTAATTTTGTGCTGCTCTCTGAGGGCATCCAGTCCTCCCCTCTGGTTCCAAATATTCACCTTACTGGCAGTAGCATGACCACACAGGAGTCACCAGGCCTGAGAGCACCAAGATACATTCAGGCTGGCAAATTGTTATTAAAGGCTCAAATCAGCTCACAAGCACAAAAATATTCTGTCTGTCCAATTTCCTGGTACAGTTTCCTGCTGGACTTTTCCCTTATGTTTGGAATCTTATTTCTCTTGGAAAAAAAATATTGTATTTCTAGATGTACTGAGGAAATAGCTGATCTTATCTCCTCTATTATAGGTGACTTCAAAAATAATACCTCTAATGATGCACAAACCTCCATTTACACAAGCCTGGGTTCAACTAAGCCCTTAGCCCATGAGCAGCATGAAGAGTGTGTTTAACAGGATCCAGCAGAATGTGTTTTTAAGGATATTCTCAACCAGTTTGCTGACATGGGGGCAGAAATCTTAGCAGTTCTACTCTCAGTCTCGTTTTGTTATTTTGCATCATGGCTCCAATGTGGCCACATCTGAACCTGCATGGGGACACTCTCCCAAACCCTTTCATTTTCTCCAGCAGCAGCACCTCATCCTGTCTCTGAGCTCTGCCTGTTCCTGAAATTCCTGAAGGCAAACACAGGAGTGCCCTAAGGACAGCAAAAACACGCCCAGTGTCCAAATTCTGGTGGAGAATTCCTGTTCAGGTGCTGGGATACAGTGACAGCACAAAGGAAGGAGTGCAGGCTGCCTCAGCAGGAGCCTGGCAGTGGCTGATGTGACAAGGAGCAGGCAGGGAGTGCTTCAGCCTCTCCCCTGCAGCATCAGCATCTCACAGGGCTGCACAAGTAGAGAACCAGGCAGACAGCCAGGAAAGCTTGAGTTATATTCCTGATGCTGCCATTAATTTCTTATATGGCCTTGGGCAACTTGTATCACCTGCCAGTTTGGGTTTTTCCTTAGATAAAGTTGGGAGAACAGTTAACATCGTGGATTTATGGAGCTTAAAGCTCTACAAAGAAGAGTCTGGTCTGGCTTCTCTATATCAAAAAAACCTTTAATTTCTCTCAGTTGTGCCTGAATCAAGGCCAACTGCCTATGTTTGACCAATATATATCTCTCCATCTCTTACAGAAGAACAACTTATCTTCATCTGAAACATCAAGAGATGGAGAAAAGCCAGAACTTCCCTTGGTATTTTCCCCCCTGTGATTAATTCCCATCCCTACTGAGCATTCAAGTTTCATTTCCCATTCGAATTTTTTGGGATTCTTCTTTCAGCCACTACTTCTAACAATGCTTTTTTCTGCTAAATGAAAGTGTTTGCACGATTTGGTATTTCTCCCCACGGCTTACCCACACTCGTTGGTGGGCTGAGGGCAATAATGGCAGAGATAATTAAAATCTGCCCTGTGCTTTGAAATATTAAGCCCATCTCTAAGCCCCATTATCCTGCTCAGTGTCAGAGGTACCACTGACAAGTACTTGACTTCAGCCTTTCAGGCGGCGCTCGGCTGCCAGAGAAAACCAAGAGTGGAAAAGTACTATCCCATCAGAAAAACAGATGTTGCAGCTCCAATTTGTCTTCTGCCAAGACAAAGGAGATGCACTAAATTGATCTTTTGTCAGGGATTTTGTTTCACTTCCAAGATTAATATCACAACAAACTGGGAGGCACCGCTCCTCAGGGTGCAATGCTGTGTTGCAGAATTGAGCCTAAATACCCACACTGAGCATAATTTAGTGAGTCTGAAATTCTGTCTGCAAAGGGAGAGACAAAATTTTTTCCTCCAGTAGCACATTATCTAAATAACCCCTCTGTCTCAGCATGCAGAGGCTGACCACTCAGTTTCAAAGCCAGGCAGTATCTTTTAGGCTTGATGCTGCTCACCACAGGTGCCTGTGGTGGTCCTCAGGGCCCTGCCCGGTGGCCTTCAAGGGGCTGCTTAGGCACAGAAAAGGAAAGAAGGAATGAAGGGGTGGGAAGGACAACCTGGGACATCCTGTGTGGTGGTTGGAGGGTCCTGGTTAGAAACAACCACTTTTACCAGCCAGAAAAACCCCTCTCAAGTCATGCAGCTGCATAAGGGACATGAAACACAGGATGTCTATGATGTGCAGAAGGCTCCAGGATATTCCCTTTATCCACAGATCAGAACACTGTGGCTTCCAAGCTGGCCTGTCCCCAAGTATCCTATCTGCTTGTCTTCATTGATGGCATTCTCCTGTGGTACTTTCTGCTCCATACAAAGTGACAACCCCATTTCCCAAATAAATCCATCCCAGATATGGATATTCTTCCCTGGATGATGTGAATCACACACCTTTACCAGCCACTGCTGTGTTTTCAGCAAAAGGATTAAAAAGCAAACACATTGATTCAATGCTCTGTAGAACCAATTGCTTCAGAATTTTTTACATGGCATACCCAATTAACAGATTGAAACAAGCATAACCACTAAATTGTGATGTTTTTTCCACACTTCTTCATCCACCTGATTAACTGCAAGTAAATATTACCAATGCCCAAATCTCTGTACTGTGGCAATTTGTGAACAAGTCCCTCACACACAGTCAAGGTGTAATGTAAAACAAAAATAACTGGACAAACCAGAGATTTTAGGCTTGCTTTTTTCTCTGTGCTGTGGGAAATCTTTTACAATGGTGGAAAACATACAAACAGCACTACCTCAAGACAACAGCAATTCTCACTGGTGCATGGAAGTGCTCCTGAAGCAAGCTGCCTCTTTTTCTGCTAGGGCTAGTCTGCACAAGGAAGTTTTGTAAGCTTAATTATGCCAGCTAGGAGTGTGAAAAAAAACAAATACATCATCCCTACAAGAGAGAGAGCTGCGCCAACAAAAAGCCCCTGGTGTTGATGCAGCATTACAAAAGGAGGGATTTATTTTTTTCTTCCTAGTATAGTTAATTTTGTTTGGGTAGCTCTGATAAACTACACCAGCAAAAGAAACTTCTTGGCTTGAACAACTGTGTTTCCAGAGTCGGCTGCCAGTCAGTGATATCTGTGTGTCAGCACATTCCTCCTGCTGGAGAGGAGAGACCTCACACCAAATTCCCTGAAGTCTTTACCTGGGATAGAGGAAAGCTAAGAGAAGGATCAGAATATTCAATATCTAAAAGGAGGCCAACTCACCGTGTGGTGAGGGGGAAACTGGCTGCTCTGGGCTCATCCAAAAACACATTCCTGCCTGGCACATGTCCTCTCGGCTGCAAAGTGAATTTCTTGTCAGAGGTGATCCCCAGCCATTCCTGGGGTTCTGGCATGTCCTGCTGTCCACATCCATGGTGGGTTCCTGCTTCATGTGGGGGTTCATAGCTGGGTCTCAAGGGTTTGGGGTTGCCTGTTGTGGTCCCAGCAGGCTGTGAGATGGGTACCCAAGGTCATAGCTACGCCACACTCTGGGGATGTGATGGCAATTTCTTTTAACCTAAAAAAAAGTTCCCCAAGGTTTACCTGGAGGTTGCAGGCAAGGGATATTTAGACAATTCACCTTTCCCTTCCAATGTTTGCCTCATTTGAGCCTGAAGTATTCACATGGACTGGCTGACCTGCTGTCATCATGGGGCTGGCAGCAGCACTGAGCAGAGCCAGATCTGCCTCACAGGGGAGATTCACCTGAACAAACCCACGCCAAGTATGTACCACCCTCCTCTACAAATTGGCACCTGTCGGGGCAAGCTGCACTCCCCTGCCCTGCCCTTTTCCGCAGGTTTGTGTCAGTAACGTGCAGGTAAGCTCAGGCAGGATGGTCTGAGAACTTTCCATCCTTCCTGCTCTGATTCTTCATTGATCTCCTCTACAACACAGGGGCAGACTCAGAGCTCTGGAGCAGAGCTTCCAGCCTGTGGCCAGGGCCCCTTCCTTCGCATCCTCTGGAGCAGCAAGTCCCACCTTTTCCTTCTTGCAGAGCTGCATTGGCTCCTTGCCCTCACTAATCCGGAGGGAGGTCGTTTGTTGGGCCTTTCTTCCTCAATCAATCCACAGAAACGGGTTTGCACGAGGAGGCTTTGTGTTTCTGCAGAGCGAATTCCACAAGCAAGGTGTAAAAGTAATCAAAGGCGCCAGGCCCCAGTGCTCTGCCACTGCCACCAGCCAGAGGTCCCTCGGCAGCCACCTGCACAATGAAAGCACAGCAAGGGGGCAATCTAAAATCCACAGCTTTCAGAAAGCCACATCATTTCTCAGGCCAGCTCTCCGGGGGCCAACAGATAAACAGCACTGCCCCGAGGAATTTCCTTCCTCCAAAGGTGGGAACTGCCCGAGAGGAGCCACGGCCTCCCATCCTCTGATGACATCAGCTTCCTCGGGCCTGGGGTGAGGGGACTTCAAAGCAGGAATTAGGGGAAAAAGCCCTCCTGGGAGAATCAAGAAGGTTTGATTCCTGGCCTGAAGGCCATCAAGCAGAGCCTCATTGCCAGAGGTTCACCCCAACATCCCAGAGGGACAACAAAAAGGACAGGAAAACTTCAGCACAGCAAAGGAAGCCACGCAACCATGACCAGCAAGAAGCTGCTGCTCCAAAAAAATGGTCCCAGTGCAGCCCCATCTCCACCAACGTCTCAGCTAATCCACGGACCTGCCTTGCCAGGAGACCAACAGTTTCCTGGGACCCACTGTGGATTTTTGCATGTTAAACCCAGGTTTATTCAAAGCAATCTCTGCCTAAGGATGTGGCACGTCACTTCCTTCACTCTGCAGTTACTCTACCCTTAAATCTTGAAGAACTGAAATATCTTTTTAGTCCCCAGCCCTATCCTAAGTCTTGTTGAAATTTTCCCAAGAACTTCCTGGGGGAAGAGGAAAAAAAGAAGGGACTGGCAGGCAGACACGGTGACACTGTGTTCACATAAGCTTCATTTCCTTAGGAAAACAGGCTAAAAATAATAGTCAAAAATCTTGGGCAATTGCCTTCAACTCAACATCTCTCTCTAGACAGGAAGAAAGGAAGGAATTAGCAGGCTGTAAGTTATATTTCAAGGTTTGTCTACATGATTTGAAGCATAGAAATTAGAAATGAAATTAAGAAGATATATTAGGTCGTCTTGCCCCCTCCCTGGGGGAAATGAACCTACAGCTGTTTCCCTTAGCATATATTTTAGTGAAGCGTGCAGCCCAGTTTCAAATGATCCAAATGATGGAGCTTCCATCAGTTTTCAACAGGGACCTATTCCTTTCCTTACATATTTTTCCTTTTTTTACCCTTTTTTTATTTTTCAAAAACAATTTCAATCTTTTTATCTATTGCCCATGTTTCATCTCATGACTTCCAGCGCACCTCTTAATTGTTTTATAAATTCACTGGAGTAGAAAGGTAAATAGTTCTATGCATGCCACTGACATATTTCAAATAGCATCACAGGGTTCATTTCATGCTTTTGGCTGACTTAGACGTTCTTATTCACTACAGCTTCATGTTTTTAACTGTGTTTTTCCTGGAAAAAAAAAAAAAAAGAAAAAAAGGGTGGAGGAGCCTTTGATTAATAAATTCCAAGGTTTTTTCAAATCTGAGTTTTTCAGACTCCCCATGCTGGCCATGTTTCAGCTCGAATTTGAAAGGCCCAGCCCACTCAAAATATCCTCGAGAGGTTTTTCTCACTCCCCTTGACTTTTCAACTTCAGTTTTCTATTACATAATTTAAAATAATCAAAAAGGAAGGGTTACTTTAATATGACAATATTCCCAAAAAATAGGTCTCTTTTCTTGGCTACACATCTTCTTCTCTTATACAAGAGACTGTCACTTTTCTGGCTGAATGGGTCCTGTAGATTTGTGTGACATTTATCTCAAATTGTTGAGGGTAGAAGTTTGAATCTGTGCTGACTATCAGAGTTTTCTGAAAAATCTAGGGCAAACCATATTTCCCAGTAAATCAACTTTTTCTCTCCAAGACACATCCTTTGAGCAGAACCTCAGAGCACAAATCCAGCCATTGACCCAGCACAAAATTGAGAAGGTACCCAAGGATGCATTAGCACTGTCATATATGCATGACAGAGAAATAAATTCCTTTTTGCTGCTTTGCAGCTATATAACATGAAAAACTGTTGTGAGATGTAAACAGCTTCAGCTTCTCCACCCCAAGCACAAACACACAGAGGTTTTTGACCAAAACTCCCATCTTTAACATGCCTATTCCACAGACAGAAGCAGAAGATGTGAAGATGTGTGAGTAAATGTAATTTTCTCAGCCAAACTGCACTTGTCAAGAGCCAGTTTCAGAGAATTTTATGAAAACAATATTTCCCGTCTCACAAATGCTTGACTCAGAAGAGGAGCTGGTTTCTGGTATTCTCACACCTCCTTGATGGCGAGCAGCACCTCCACAGCTGCCAGCAAACACAGTGAGGAAATGTGCACATATCTGGGATTCATTCCTCAGCACCTCCTGATTTCCTCATGCACCCCACAACCCCTCAGAAGCACCAGAGCTCCAATATTTCTGTGCCTTATCCCCTACCTACAAATGTTCCCTGTAACTGGGAACTGCTGGCAGGACAGAAAGCCTGGCTCTCTAGATGGGCTGGAGAATACTGGGAAAATTCTATGGGTCCTGAGACCTCCACAGCCCTGCAGAAGTTTCACATCCCTTCTCCATCCACACCTCTGTCCCAAGATGACTCTACTGATGTCCTGAGCCTCCAGTCTCACAGAGTCTGATGCCACCCACATATCCCAAAAAACCAAGAAATAGATTCAAGGCCATATTAGGCATACTTAGAGATACTAAAAGAAGGTGCCAAGAAGTCTGAGCCCTTTCCTGGGTGCTGACAGATGCGTCTGAGTCACTTTGTTCTCTACCATTCTCTGCTGAGTCACTTCATCCCGAAGCATCAGCAGCAGGAGGAGAGCAAGGAGAAGGAAGGAGCACAGCCAGCAGAGGGTAAGCAACAGGAGCAGAGGGCACCAGGCTGGACCTCATCCCAGCTCCTCTGACGTCTGTTCCTGGTGGGAAAAGTACTCTGGGAACACAGCTTTCATGAGGGTCAGGCAGTGAGAAGCATTTTGGTACCCAAATCCAAGCAGGATACACGGAATGCAACAATAATGTACCAAACTGAGATTGTATTTCAGAGTGGCCTCGTGCCAGAATATGTGTGTATGTGTGTGTGAGAGCACGTGTGCACATGTGCACATGTGCACACCCCACACAGTTTTGTTTGGACGAGCCACGTTTCGATAAATTCAATAACAACTAATTTCAAACAAACTGCACTTTTATTCAGCCCCCAAATCAGCTGCTTTCAAGGCTATGCCAGTGGGAAATAAAAGCATCACTGGCTGTTGCTACATGACCCAGTAACTTCACATGCTGTACCTTCTGTTCCATCACAGTGCTTTCCATTTTCTGGCCAAAATGAACACTGAGGTGCTGAGAGTCCATTCATCTGCTTATTCAGGGCTCAGCACCACTTTTCAGGAGCACTATATAAATTCAGAAGTTGCCTGAAATAATAAATAACTGTGACAGGTACAGAAACAAAGCCTGTAGCTCTAAAGCTAGTGTTTCCCCCTCCTGAGAGGTTTTAGTTCCCCTGTGTCTGCAGGACAGAACATTCCAGTGATGTTTCAGCACTGATGGGCCCTAGAGCCTCAGCCAGGAGAAAAGTCAGCTTTCTGGCAGAAAACCCTGCATAGCTCCTGGAACTGAGCGAAGAAAAGGAGAAAAGATGAAATACTTTGTTTACCATATCATGACATCACCATCATCACTGGAGAAAAATGCAAGTTCATCTTTCTTCCCGGGGATGGTCCGCACGACCCGGGTGATTATCCCTGCTGGATAGCACGGCGTTGTCATTCCCCTCCACACCAGCTCACACAGACATGCTTGACCTCGTGGCCACCAGCTCCAGCAGGGTGCAGATGCAACCCACAAAGCCTCCAGTGCTGAATTCCCTTTGCAAGATGTGATGTTTTTCCTCTTGCTTGAGCCTGAACGTGAACCCGGAGCTGCTGACTGTGGCGAGCTTTGCCATCCCCTGGGACAGCCTGTGGGCTTCGTGGAGTCAGGGAAGGATTTCTGCCCAGAAAGGCTTTGTGTTGCCCACTGCTTTAATCATCAGCATGTGCTGGCACTCAGAGCAGGGCACAACATGCCCAGGCCTTTACAGAAAGAAAACCATTTTCTCCAGAGGAAAGTCACTTTGGCTGGTATCGGTCACTCGGGTGCACAGAGGAGTTGTGGTTCTCTGGAAAACACCTGCCTATGAGGAAATGTTTGGCTTAATTCAAGCATATCTATGTTAGCAGAGATATGTTTTTCATATAGGGTTTCTTCTCCCTCCTCTTTTCACTCCCTTTCTAACCCAGTACCCCCAAACTCCAGTTATTTGCAAGAGTTCTGTTATTTGCTCTATATCTGTTTCTGTCCTCTGGTTACTAAGCAGTGTTTGAAGATCTCACGGGGCAGATAAGGCCAGGATATTCCAGTGCATCACATTTTGCCTTTTTTATTTCTTCCTGGTTCTGCTCCTATGGTCTCCCAACAGACTTGGTCCATCAAAACCATTTTTAGGCTTCATGACAAAGGGAAAATTTTATTCTGGAAAGAGGGGCCACTGCTCTGTTCTGGGAACAAGGAGTGTCTGAAAGTGTGCAGAACTGTGTGACTGTTCTGACAACTAGAAATGCATTAAAAACACAGTGGTAAATGGCACTGTAGTCAGCTGAGATGTCCCTGCAGTGAGGTTTTCTTCCATCTAACTGGAACTCAGATTGAGTTGTCAGAAAGCTTCTGTAAATCTTCCTACTCACACCAGACCTGAGCCAGGGGAGTGCTTTACTGCCCTGAGATGGAATGGAAAACCAGAGCTCCAAAATCCTTGCAAAGGGATCATCTCAAGAGGGGAAATGGTGTGGATGAGCTGAAATGTTCATTCTGTTTTTAATGCTACAGGCAACAGCAAAGCAAGATAAAGTTTTAAAAATAAAAAAATCCAGATCTCATGCTTTCCATATTTGAAACCACTTGGAAGTGTTTTCAGGACTGGGAGGTTTACTGAACTGGCCCTTGTACATACAAACACAGGCAGGTTATCTTAGATTAACACTTTCTGATTACAAAACCCTAGTCAGAAAATTCCTTACCAAATATTTCACATAATTACAGCTGTAAGAAAATGCCAAAAGAATGCATAAATTAAAAAATCCTGGGAAAAAAAA
>VZTB01014683.1:39688-102110 GCA_013397245.1 Thryothorus ludovicianus | reverse complement strand
TTCCCCTCCACACCAGCTCACACAGACACGCTTGACCTCGTGGCCACCAGCTCCAGCAGGGTGCAGATGCAACCCACAAAGCCTCCAGTGCTGAATTCCCTTCGCAAGATGTGATGTTTTTCCTCTTGCTTGAGCCTGAACGTGAACCCAGAGCTGCTGTCTGTGGCGAGCTGTGCCATCCCCTGGGACAGCCTGTGGGCTTCGTGGAGTCAGGGAAGGATTTCTGCCCAGAAAGGCTTTGTGTTGCCCACTGCTTTAATCATCAGCATGTGCTGGCACTCAGAGCAGGGCACAACATGCCCAGGCCTTTACAGAAAGAAAACCATTTTCTCCAGAGGAAAGTAACTTCAGCTGGCATCAGTCATTCAGGTGCACGGAGGAGTTGTGGTTCTCTGAAAACACCTGCCTATGGGAAATGTTTGGCTTAATTCAAGCATATCTAGGTTAGCAGAGTCTTTTTCATATGGGGTTTCTTCTCCCTCCTCCTTTCACTCCCTTTCTAACCCTGTCCCCCCAAACTCCAGTTATTTGCAAGAGTTCTGTTATTTGCTCTATATCTGTTTCTGTCCTCTGGTTACTAAGCAGTGTTTGAAGATCTCACGGGGCAGATAAGGCCAGGATATTCCAGTGCATCACATTTTGCCTTTTTTATTTCTTCCTGGTTCTGCTCCCGTGGTCTCCCAACAGACTTGGTCCATCAAAACCATTTTTAGGCTTCATGACAAAGGGAAAATTTTATTCTGGAAAGAGGGGCCACTGCTCTGTTCTGGGAACAAGGAATGTCTGAAAGTGTGCAGAATTGTGTGACTATTCTGACAATTAGAAATGCATTAAAAACACAGTGGTAAATGGCACTGTAGTCAGCTGAGATGTCCCTGCAGTGAGGTTTTCTTCCATCTAACTGGAACTCAGATTGAGTTGTCAGAAAGCTTCTGTAAATCTTCCTACTCACACCAGACCTGAGCCAGGGGAGTGCTTTACTGCCCTGAGATGGAATGGAAAACCAGAGCTCCAAAATCCTTGCAAAGGGATCATCTCAAGAGGGGAAATGGTGTGGAAGAGCTGAAATGTACATTCTGTTTTTAATGCTACAAGCAACAGCATTATACAAGACAAAACTTTAAAAATAAAAAAATCCATATCTCATGCTTTCCATATTTGAAACCACTTGGAAGTGTTTTCAGGACTGGGAGGTTTACTGAACTGGCCCTTGTACATACAAACACAGGCAGGTTATCTTAGATTAACACTTTCTGATTACAAAACCCTAGTCAGAAAATTCCTTACCAAATATTTCACATAATTACAGCTGTAAGAAAATGCCAAAAGAATGCATAAATTAAAAAATCCTGGGAAAAAAAAATTCCCACCTGAATAAAAAATAATGTTTTGAAACAGTAGTTCATTAAAACACTGTTCCTGTGGAAGTCAGAGATCACTTATCTCAAGGTACTGGTAGGAGCCCAGGCAAAAATGTGATCAGGGGTAACAGCACCCAGTTCAGAATTACCACATCCCTAAGCTGCACATGCCAGATGGACTAAAGATCACTTGGTCTCAGCAGCTGGGATTTTCATTATTTTCTGGAGGAAAAGAAGCTCTACTGTGTGGAGCTTTGTCCTGGAAGTGAGCAGAGCACCCAAAAAGCCCAAAAAGAGCTCAAGGGATTTCATCAGGCACTGCTGCACTCCCTCCCTGGACACAGCCTTGCACCAGTGCCAAATATCCCAAAACAACTGGGGTCTGTGCATGCAGACAGGCAGAATAATTCAGGAACACCAGCTGAAAAGGCCATTCCTTTGTGTGAATTCAAGGGGATTCGAGGGACAGTAATTCATTCAAATGTTGACTCGTTATTGGGCTGTCCTTCACAGTAGCTTCAAGAGTAATTTTGGCCTCAACACTTTCTTTAATTGAATCTGATTTGGATGGGAGTCCACCAGCACTTCATTTTTATTTGAATTTTATGATTCAATTTAGCATTTCGTTTCGGTTGCAATCTGATTTTATTATACTTGTTCCTGGTGGAAAATGCATCCACCTATTACCAGCACCACATAAATTCCGATGCTGTCTCAAGGAACATTCTCACACGTATGAGAGCCTACATTTCACATATAATATACCTACTTGTTGATAAGGCTTGTTGCACGACTCAGTGCCATGACCTTTCCAGAGGAAGTGTTGCCTCAATGCATAATATGTCACAAAGGCAAAGGACTGTGACTTTTCCTGCTGCTGTGGCTCGTGGTGTCTTTGGGGCTCATCCCCAGGGAGGTGGAGATGCTTCAACCACACACTGGGTACTTGCTCCAGCACAAGTGTTGATTTGAGAATATATTCCTTCTCCAAAGACCTGATATTCACATGTTTCCAGGGCTTCTTTTTGTATGAATAAAGGGCTCTGTTGCATAGATCTGTTTTTCCCTGCTCATGTGGATTATAGATGCTGAAACAGCCTAGCAGTGGTTGTGCTGCAGTGTTTGCTCCCTGAAGGCATTCAGAAGAGCTGCAATATTTCCAGAAGGACTGAGTACTCATGCTGCAGCACCAGCACAGCCACTGCACTTTCAAGAAGCACACTGAAGCAGAAAGGCTGTGACTGTAACCTGGGGACACTTTCCAAGCACTGGGGACAGGACAGAGCTGCCTCAGAGTCTCCGTCAGCTGCCTTCACTCCACATCTGAGAGAACAAGGGGAGGAGGTGACTCCTTAGGAGGCTTTTCCAGCCCTGTGATTTTACACTCACACCCAGGATTTGAATTTGGGGATCTGCCTGCAGACAGAGTGAGTTTTCAGACACATCTACACTGCTGCACATCAGCAGCAGCCCCTGCCTGAGCTGCCTTGCCCAATGCACAGCCTGGCTTCCCATGCCACAGTGAGCTCCACACTCCTGTGATCAGACAGAGCTGCCTGGCTTCAAGTCAGGTTTGCTGCAACAGAAAACAAGTAGATCATTCCAGATTCCAAGGCTTGCAGGCCAGATCACTTTTGAACACTAACAAATTAAGACAGAATTCAGATTTAATTAATTATCTTTCCTGGGCCTCCCCAATATAATCCAAGAGCTTTTGTAACATCTGAGAATTTTATCAGAGTTGACAATGGTATAAATACCTTCCTGCCAGCTCCTAGAGTGCTAGCAAACAATCTTTCATCAGGCAAATGAACTTTTACAGACGGAGCAAGATATAAACACCCATATGTAAAGCACATTCTCTGGACTGGGTCCATCATGAACAAAACCCTCCTGCTTCCCTGGAACCAGCAACACAAACTCCCTTTACATATCTTAAGTGTCCAAATAGCCCAAACAATAACACATTACCATGCTCTTGACACTGCTGTCAAAATAAACAGCTATTTATTCTATATTATTCTACAAGGCATTGTTTTTAAAAGAAATCAATCGAGCAATAATGTCAGAAAATGATATATATCCCCCTGTTCCAGAAAACAGCATCTCCCTTTTACTTAAGACAACATCTGGTCCAGATAGCAGCTGCCAAGGATAGAGCTAAGAGTCACTGATTGCTGTTGCTTGGTGGTTGCTCGAGTATTTTTGAGAACAGCATTTTTTCACTATATGTTATCACTGCCAACTATTCCCTGGGATCCCAGGAGGACAATGCATTCCCTTTCTGCTCTCTCTGGGTAAATGGAATAAAGGCTGAACATGGTGTTTGCTCTCACCCGTCAAACCTGCACTAAATATAAAAGGATATTAAAAGCTGCCACCCCCTCTTTCTTTCTGAGGTGAAAACCTCCCCATCTTCACACAGGGAGACATTTGCTGCCTTTTGCTCCTGTTGGTCAAGCAAATGTAAAGATATCAAGGAACCTCTTGAGAAAACCAAGAGAGGAAATGTGAATGCAAAGTGAACTTCCAAACAAAAAGCTATTTTTAGTGTTGGGGGGAAGCTCTTAGCATTGGACAAACAATACAAGGAAGTTTCAGACACTGACGGCTAAGGAGAGCTAATATCCCCTTGTTGCTGCCCCACCTAGTCTGGATACAGGAATGCTTCTGTATTCTCAGGCTTCCCTCCACCCCCAAATTATCCACCTTCCCCTTGGCATGGTGCAAAAGTTCAGGGCTTGGGCTGAGAGCACCTGGCTGGCTCACACACACGCACAGAACCTCGCCCTCCTGCTGGCACAGGTGATTCAAGGTCACAGCGGGGCCCCAGCGTGGGCTCTGTAGCATTGGTGGGGCTGGGACTTCCATTTCCAGTGCCACCAGATGTGGTAGCAGAGCACAGCTGGAAGCACCCACGAGGCTGAGGCCAAAGAGCAAAGTAAGCCTTGTGTACCCCAGAATTCGGACAGAGCAGCTGGGCAGGAGCAGGAGGAATGACATGGATGGCCTTGGGACAACTCAAAAAGGACTTTCCTAAACGAGGAGCAAAATGGACATCAATGGAGACTCACTGGTGCTCAGCAGCTGTAGTATAGGACATAACAAAGTCACTTTGGGGGCTCCCACAGCTTCCCCTTTTCCTCCTAGGATCTCAGCTCTCCACCCCCACAGGCAGCACAAATAATATATTTGTCAATCAGTTATCAATGTCCAGGTCCTTTGGGGTGCAAAGCTTGCACACAGGAGTTTGTCCAGTCTGTTCAGTCCTTGCTCCAGCTGCACTCCTGTTTATTTATTCATTTGCAACCAGAGTGAGTTGCCAGTGGTTAAGAACAGCCAGACTTCCAGGATCAGCAAAATAAGACTACACGTGAAGGACACTGCTTCCCTTGAGACCTCTCCCAGATCTTTGCACTTCCCAGACACCTGAACCAGTGTTCAGGAAACAAAAGATCCTGGGACAGAAATTTCAAGGGGCAGACAAGTTTTTTGCTTTTGCTGCTGTTTTGCTGTGAGCTTACAAACACTTAAAGCCAGGCCTTGGTGACAGGGTCAATCAGAGGATGGATGCAACATGGAACTGCACAAAAAAATAGAAGTTATACAGAATTTCTCAAGTCCTTATGTGGTCCTGGTGCTTATACAGACTCAAAGGAGGTCAGTCAGGGACATTTTGCAGATCTGTCTGCCAGAGGGAGAGAGGGATATTTATTACATCGCAACTAAGCCTCCCTCAATGTGCCCTTCTAGGAACAAAATTCAGCTTTTTACTGGGCCACAACAGAGAGAGTGTAAGCAGCAGGTTGCAGGAAGTGGTTCTGCCCCTGCATTCAGCACTGGGGAGCCCAAGTGTGGATACTGCATCCAGCTTTGGAATTCCCAGGACACAACCCTGAGGAAGGGGAGGGAGCCAGTGAGGCCAAAGCACACGACTTGAGACAGCAATGGGGAATCATTGCTTCTGTGAGACTGTGAGCTAACAGAGAAGATTAAACCTGCTCTCTCAAAAGTGAACTGCTAAAGATAAATTGTGGCATGGTAGATTCAGATCAGCTACAAGGAAAAAGACAGTATTACCCTAAGAATGGTAAAACACTTGGACAGGAGCTCAGAAATCATACATCCATGTATTCTTTCAGCAAATCTTTATCAGTTGTGTGGGAAGGTCCTCTACATCCATGAAGCACTCAACTCTCTTTGACCTGCCTAGGTGTGTCTGTCCTGCTCCAGGAAATCTGCTTGTTTTTTTGCAAATGGCACTTCTGTCACTGAATGAACCTCTTGGTCAAAGAAAGTCACCTCTGATTTGATTCTGAGCCTCTCCTAGAGGTGTTTTAATTGCTTTGTCCCACAGATATTTTGTCCTTCTTAAATATCAGCTGTGGGAGAGGAGACGGTTGCTGGTTGCTGCTTCTTTCTAAATTATTTTCACATGGTTTTTGGTAGTGTGGGGAAACAGTGATTGCAAAAATCCTCCAAAGAAAAAATATAAAGAATAAAAATATCAATAATTTATTTCTGGCTCTTGGTTCCAGTGCAGGACTGGTCTGTATCTGCAAAGGGTTAAGGATTAGCTAATGGAAAACACTTGAGCAGCTCTGATAACAGAGTATGACAAACAGTGGGATCAAGCTCACAGCGCTGCTGGTCACACATTGCAAATCACAGGCAGTACCAACCTCATCCCCTGCATGTTTCTGCTTCTGGGCTGCACTGACTCCTGCAGAAAATCACCTACCACTCCTGAGAATGCTTTGGGACCCCCCTTCCACTCACCAGCTGACAGATCTGCAGTCATGCACCAGTGTCCCCAAACCTCTGCACACTGATGCCACACAAGAAGGGGAAGCTGCTGTTTCAGAGCAGGCACTCCAAACTCCAGCATAGTCAGGAGGTTTAGTGGAAACTGTCTCCGAAACACTTTGACTGTGGATTTGTTCAGTTTTTGAGAAGGGATATTGCTTGGAGGGGCAGCATGAGTGAGTGAGCTCTTTAAGTATGGTAGGGAGTGGTGCTCAAACTGAAAGGTGCTGCAGCCTAAAATCTAAAATACACTCTGAAAGACAAGACACTCACAGAATCATACAATTCTAGGATATTGTCTCTCTCTTATCCTCACAGTTTTCTGCCCAATTCCATGGGTGGGTAAGACAGCACTGGCTTGAGGCACAGCACTGCTCCCCACACACACCTGGGACTGCTGCCTGCAAAATCATATTTGCACAACCAGGGCCAGCCTCACACCCAGGGGAGCCCAGAGGTTGGGCACAGCTGGCACCAGCATTAGGAGAGGCTCTTGAAGTTGCTGTGGAATTTGACCACTGTTGAAGCCAAGAGTGGAGTGGAAAAATGCCTTCTGCTCTGTCTTACGCTTAAATTCCAAAGCTGCACCTCACTCCTCTCTGTTCCAAAAAGAAACAGCGGTGCCACAGCCATAATTCAGTGCAGCTGCTGTTGAACAGTGCTGGGGAGATGTAAAAACTGCTGTTAGTACAAACACACTCTCCACCTTTGGGATTAAGCTGCCTGGTTTCCTTCCACTGACATGCAAAACTCATCTTACCCATTTTCCTCCAAAGATGAGCAGAGATAATAGTGCAGGTACAAAAGAACCCAATGGCATTGATATCAGCTGTAAAATCCTGAACCCCACAGCACTTTGCTGAATCTCAGGGGCTCACTGAGCTGTGCCTCACACCCAAGGGCACACAGAGCCCCTCTGACAATGACATGACACCTGATCTCCCATGACACCATTTGCTTCTTATCCCCAGTGGTACCCCCAGGTCTGTAGCTACAGAAAGTGATGAGGCAGCTGCTGCCACAATCTCTTGGGGTAAGGAAGCAGGAATTTTTAGTGTGGATCAGGCCCATAGCACCATCTCAGATGTTGGCCAGCAGCAGCTGGGTCAGGGGAAGGTGTGAGGCAGCTGTGGGGCAGCTGTGATGTCTTCTTGCAGCCTGCCAGCCTTAGGGAAAGATGAAAACAAATGAGTTTATAACCCTTTGTCAGCCTGTCCCAAGGATGTAACTTGACAAATATTTAGGTCAAATGGGGCACACCCTGTGCTGCACAGAAAGAGAAGGGAAGAAAACCCAGGGCGTCAGCTCACAAATGCCACACTCTGTGTGCTAGATAAGATAAACTGGTGACAGTCACTTGCTATCGCTGTGGCTGCTGCCCTGCTGGCTCAGCCCAGAGGATGAAGGTGGCTTAGGACAAAAGTGAGGTGAATACTTGCCAGTACAAGCCATCATTTTCAACATGACAGTCACAAAAAAACTGTAGTTAGTCAAAGAAAAAGAAGTTTGAATGTAGGCTAAACTAAGCTTCTCTCTGATGATGAGTTTAAACTCAGCACAGTTTATACAAGACAAAATCTTGCCTGTATTCATGGGAGTGTACCCATTTTAGCTATCAGTACTCAAAAGGTCACAACAATGTCCCCACAAGCATGTTATAAAGGTACAAGCTGTAGAGGCTTGTGGTTCCTGTCTTATCCTGGATTCCTGTCTAATCCCGGCCTGCTCCTCACTGGGACAGGAGTTGATGAGTTCTGCCAGGTCCCCAGCCAGAGCCAAGAACAACTGACAGCCACAGGCTGCTTCTTCCTAAGTCATGGCAGGTTACTCAGGCATCACAGGAAGTATCACTAAGGTTCCTAATTAGCCTGGACCTCAGTTTCCTCATGGCAAAACCTGTCTGGGATAAATCTCTGCCTCAGCAGATTTATCCCTGAGACTCTCACCCTGCCCATGGAAATGGGCATCCACTGCCCATTCCAATACATGATGGAGGGAGGATACAAATCCACAGAGATTTGTCCAGAACTGTCTCAAGGGCAGTGGATCACTCTGGCTGCAGCCTCCCCTCTCTGCAAACCCTGACCTGAGCACTGGGCAGGGCAGAAACCTGCCCTCACCCCAAGGCCACGTGTCCTGTCAGCAAGGTGGGACAGAGGAAAAGCAGACGAAAGCTCCTGCTCTGCCCCAGTCTGAACAAGGGGGCAGGGAAATCTCTTCTGTGGTTTGGCACAGAAGGGTGTCCCGTGCCCTTGGTGTCCCCAGGGTGGCACATGGGCACAGCAGAGACATCACACAGCTCTGTGAAGGGGACAAAGGCCAGCTCAGAGGCAGCCCTGAGGGCTGGCAGCCTGTCCCACGGCTCTTGTCCTCCATCAGCTGTTCATCATTTGCCTCGACTGCGTTAATTCACACATTCCTCTCTCCCAGCTCCCATTGTTTCCTAGCAGGGCATTGTCATGGGGCCAGTTCTATATTTACGACAGGATGTCAGCCTGAGTTTGCAGTTGCCTCCTTTGAACTGGATACTTTTACCTTCTCTGTTGGCAAGGATGCAATTCAACAGAAAGGTAGAAAAATAAACACATGTTTATTTAAGACACCCTTGCTTGTATCGAAACCCACAAGTGGCACTTCTTCCTATTGGCCCTTCCACCCTCCCAGCCAGGAGAGAACAGGTTTTTTCATGACATAGACAAAAGATTATTTCCTAAGAAGATTGAGAGTTTCCTTTAAAGGAAAAACAAAAAAAAAAAAAAAGAAAGGAGGAAGGAATCTGCAGAATAGCCCTTAGGAAGTTGCAGCTCTAGAGGCCGTTTAGTCCCTCACCAGTAAAATGTATTTAAATATAGCATGGCCTGCCCAGAGCACAGGCTGAGAAATGCCATGTACCCACTCTGCAGCCAGGGCCAGAGGCTGCCAGGCTTCAGGCTCATGCCCCTTACCCTGAGAAGAGCCCAGGATCTGCAACCAGGCCCAAGAGCTGCATCTTTGAGTTGTCTGCTTCAAAAGATTTGAATATGATCATTTACATTTTAATTTGTGTACACTACCTAATTTTTTGTTTGTGCATCAAAAGCCTTTATTGACTGAAAGATGCTGCCAGCCAAATTCAAACCAGACTCAGATTATGAAGGACCCACATCTCTGCTCCTCACTCTAGGACCACCAGGCTCTATCTGTGCTCTTTAGGAAAGGAAATGATTCCAAGAGATTTGAAAAGCTCCAACCTCATACTCCTTGCAATGCTTTCTCAAGACTGCTCTTGGCTATGAATAATTTCTATCTGTTATTTCTTGGACAAACAGAGCTCTGTGAAATTGTGCTTGCATGAACCCCCCACCTTGCTGAGATCATGAACCTTCATGTTCCAATGCAGCAGGTTAGAAAGTGGGTCAGAAACTCCTTCTTCTCAAAACAGCAAATATTTGAAGCAAAACTAAAATGTTTCAAAGCCCAAATGCTGTTAATGCCTCATGGGAGATGCAGCTCTGCATCACATCCCTGTTTTTGCAATGGATGAGGAGTGAACTACATTTCCTCTGACACACTGTGATCTCCCAAGCAGTGAAAAAAGGTGATGCACCAGTGACAGGAATGGCTGGGAATCTACCCAAGCACCCTGGCCACTGATGGGAATAGGGACATGAACAGTCAGAGCTGGAAGATCCATGAATGGGAATTCCAAGACATAAATGCTTCATCCTGGTCAAGATTACTCTCATTGTTTCCAATGGGATCAGCCCACTTCCTGGATCAAATTTACCTCTTTCCCCTTAATCTCCCTGGAAAGTGGCTCACTTTGTGATGGTGGAATTAGCCAAAACTGAGCCTTCCAGGCAGGATGTGGGCAGGAGTGTTTTGCCCAATGTTAGTCTGGAGCTGTCCCCTGTCACCACAGCCTCCATTTGATGCTGTACCTGCTGTGGAGCCACACAGTGACTTTGTGCTCCAGGACACCCTGACCTGTCTCCCACACACTTTCCAGAGCACACACCAGGATTAACTGCATTCAGCTGTAATGAGAAGCTCTGAAATAACTCAGGCTCTCTGGCAAGAGACTTCTGTTGTAACAACAGGCTTTGGCTGTGGATTTATGTGCCATGGATCCTGCATCCCTTAAAGCACAGGGCAACTGCAGCAGGATGAGCCCTAGAATGCCATAACATAAGCAGGAAGGGCTGTAATTTGAAGACCTTCCCACAACAAGTAAGTAAAACAATCTCCTCTTTCAGAAGGCAGCATACTTCTTGCATGAGGGTCCTTTAAAACAATATACAGAGCTGCTGAACAGGAGTCATGGGGGGACCCTCTCTGATCCTCAGTTCATTCTCAGATTTAGCTGATAGTTTGTCTCTGACTGCTGTAATTCATACAGAGGAACTTAGGTTTTAGTTGCAAATGCAGAAAAAGCTGCACATCCCACTGGCTGTTTCCTGAGCAAGGATAATGGTACTGACATAGAACATGTTAGTTTGTTCCTTGTTTCCAAATGTCCTGGTACCTCAATATCCCTTCTCCAAATGGAAGCTAGTTCTGCTCAAACTGCATTTCCCATCCAGAAGGACTCTTTGGGGAATTCTCTTCAGATATCAAAGATCCATATTAGAACAAGCTGCAGCTGAATCAGATGAGTTTCTATAAATGACAGAAAACAACAGGACAGACATGACAATTGTCTTTTCTTTGTCCAGGCTTCATATCTGGGATCCAAAGTTAACTCTGGAAAATGCAGAAAGCCAGTTTGTATTATTGTTGTGTCAGACTAGCTCTTATCCCTGGATTCAGGGCAAGTAGACACACTTTATGGAAAGAAACACTGTTCTCAGCCCCCTACTGCAGTTTGCTCACTATTTCCTGCCGTCTTCAGACCTGGCCATCTTTTAAACATCCTAAAAAAATCTGGGCAATAATAAGAGACTATGAGACCATGAAAAAAAAGGCAAATAGTGGCATAATCTAGATATAAAGACACACCAGTAAATGGTTACTAATATATTTTGCAATCACATTGGTAAGATAATATCTAATACCAAAGCCTTGCTTCTGATGTCAGAAAAAGGCTTTCAATGTGCAAGAAGCCTTTGTTAACCTCTTACCCTGAGGAAATCACTACTGGTCTTCAGGGAGTTGCACCACACAGAAAATCCTCTGTGGATTACATGTCACAGAGCTTTGGAAACTTCTGTTCCAACTATGTTCTAACACAGGGAGAGTGACAAAAACTTATCTTTATTTGATGCCTAAGTCCTAAATATTGTTGTTCTACTGCAATAGCCAGAGATGCTGCAGGTCATGCCAGAACCAAGAAGACCCAGGGTTTTGTGGGTGGGATCACAGTGTCCCAGGAAAACCACCCTGCCCATCCAGACTGAACCTCACTGTGTTAATTCTGTGCAGTGTGACTCGGAAAAGGGACATTTTTCAAGGGGAAAAGGGATCTTTTAGTTCTGGGTTAAAGATGATTTGACTGTCCGCATGTGAGCTAGATGAGAAGATTGTAGAAAAACATTTCTAACTCATTAATAGGACAGCTTGAGTTGGGAGAGACCCGCCATAACCCTTTCCAACCTGGCCTTGAACCCTTACCTTTACAAGGACTAAAAAAACCATAATGCTTGGCAGAGTGCAGAAACAGAGTAGGAAATAAAAAGGTCCAGCACTTCTACAGAGCTATATTTCATTGCTGCACACCAAGTTTGGAACAGTGAAAGCAACACAAATTGTGAGGCAGAAATCAGTCACCGTGGGCTCTCCTGCTTCAGCGGGTGCTTCAGAGAAATTTATGTCTAATCAGGAACATGACATTATTGTGCCCAGCCACGTGCAGATGTGGGCTTGCATAAACCTTTCCTTATCTTTTCTGAAAGGGATGTGCTGCAGTCTGTCACTGTTCAATAAACAATTCCACGGCCAAGATCTCAAGCGCTGCCGCGTGGTGTCCGGATGATCTGCACTTTCCTTACAAAGCGTCAGAGAAAGATGCAACAACAAACACAGAACAAACACATGGCCACAGCCCTTTTGAGCTGATGGGCTTCCAAAAAAGGGCAAATGTTGATTACTTGTGTGTGTTATTTTGCCTACAGAGTAAGAAGTCATCCAAAGTCTAGAGAAGCCAGTGAAAAACCTCCCGCTGGATTCGCTGGTTTTTGCATCTGCCTTAAGTGCATTAGACAAATTTAAACTACCACCCAAGCCTAGACTGTGTTTTGGGGAAAGACAGACAGCTAGAAAACATTCTAATTCACCAGCCTTGTGGTTTTGCTTTATATTTTTGTTAACACATTTTATCAGTTATTAAAAAAAGATTGAAGAACCGGTCCACTGAAGCTTCCTCTTAATTTTTTATAAAGAAGAGTTGCTAGGGTACAGGTGCATTGCCTTTACTGAAATTTTTTTCTGATTTCACATTCCTCCAAGCCCTTGTTTTCCCCAACGCTCATGTTTGGCTGGTCACCAGACTGCCTTTTCTGGGATGCCGCACTGAGAATTCCCCATTTAGATACAGGGAGGGGCTGGAGAAGGCATCTGGTGATTTTCTTCCTGCAGATTTAACATGGAAAGGGAATTGGGAAAAGAAAAGGTAACCTTTCTCAGGTCATATCCTGCAGCAGCCAGGGACCCACCTGGTCCCTGGAGAGCATTAGAAAATCCTCAATGTTTCCTCAACTTGTGAGCTGCCTCACATGGACCCTGAGCAGCAGGGAAGAGCCAGAGCACAGTTAACTCCGGTCAGCTACTCCCTAACTCCACAACCCCAGGGGCCTGCTCCAAGTGCAAGCAGAGAAGATGCCCAGGGCATCCCTCAGCCCTGGGGCAGGGAGTAGAACCAGATCTCCCTTCTCTGCACTGCTGGAGCTTGGACTGACTGGAGGGGAGGCAGTCAGAGCTGAATGCACCTCAGCCTCCTCTGGGTGTGCTCAGAGCTCAGGGAGGTGTGAGCAGGGGGAGCAGGACCAGGCCAGGAGCACATCTTGGAGGACATGGGTAGAAGGGCTTCTGTTGTGCTGACCCCACCTCACCAAGTTCCATCCAACCCAAAAAAAATAATTGCCTTTTGCCATGGAGAAACAAACTCAATTTTTACAGAGCTTAAATCTCTTTCTACCCTTTCCTTCTTAGACAAAGGTCCAATGCCACATACATGGACTGGAAACCTTTTGTGGATGATTTCAGAGACTCAGTCTGGAGAAAGCCAGAGCTCTATTAGGAATATTTGTCTTCCCTGAAAGTTTATTCAGCTGTAACTCTGAAAGTTATGTAAGGGAACAAGACAAAATTAGAATATTGGATAAAAATAGCACTAAAAGAAATGTTCATCTTCCTCCAGCATTTTGAGGCCATTTTGGGGTCTTTTTTTTTCACCTAAAGCAGCCCTTGCTCTCAGCTGGCATCTGGCTCAATGCCATGGCATTTGCAATGCCCAGGCACAAAGTCACCTAGGATGGTAACAGCCTGGTTTCACATCCATCTGTGGCAATGTCCATGGCTGTGCTCCCCAGCCCTCCGTGCTTCACCACAGAGCTTAAACCCAGGTCCTGACAGTGAGTCAGCACCGAGCTGTCAAACCAAGCTGAAACCTCCAGGAAGCAGAATGTTCTCTCTGCATACTTTTTGTACCACTCAGTACATTACACAAACTCCCAACGGGGAGAGCCACAGCAAGGCTTTGGAAGGATGTCTTTATTCCAGCAGTAATTCTAGCATTTAAACTTTCCGACAGCTGCTGTGGACAAATATGCAATAAAAATCAAAGCCAACTCAAAGCTGGTATTCAGAGGTGGGACACTGCATAAGCATTCGGGTTCTGGGCCATGCTGTGCTTTGTTTATCATACAGTGTAGAGGACTGCAGCATCACTTTTTCACACTCAAGTCAAGCCCAAGTCACTTTGGCTTCATTTTCCAAGCTTGGCTGTGTAAAGCTAGAGCTCTGTCTCCCATTATCTGAATATTTGGCTGCCATGGTCTGAAACATGACTGGCCCTTGACAAGCAGCTTGTAGGAACAAGCAATTTGAGCATCCTCAGCTGCTCCAGCTCACACCTTCCCTGCTGCTGCAAGCACCAGATCCTCTGTCAGAGACAGGGACTGAGAGCTGAGGCCAGTAAAAGCCCCAGTCACTGCCAGGGCCTGTCTGGCAGGCCCCTGGGTATCCACACAATGCTCCTATTCATGTTCAGTAGAAATAAAAGTAGCCTGTGCTGCAGAGGTCCTGAGCTCGCCACCATTCCCACCCAGAATCACAGGAAAATGTAGGTCGGGAGAGACCCCTGGAGGTCAGCGAAACCAGCCTTCCACAAGGACAACCTGACACGTTTTTAGATGAGCTCATGTTGACTATTCCAAACCTGAGTGAGGTTACACGAGGCCAACAGAGAGACCCTGCAACCACCCCACGGGTTCCTGTGGAGAAGGCACAGCCACCCTCACAAATTGCCAGAGATGGCAGCAGAACTTCCTCAGCTCAGAGCTTTTGGGGAAAGTCAGGGACATCTGCCACAAGCTACCTGCCCACATGAAGTGGTGAAAGCGAGCCCACAGGTCAAGGAGCCTTACTGGCTTTGGGGAGTTATATGTGAGCAGCTCTCTTTGTGAGATTACATCGAATCACTGCTGTTTACAGCACTCAGGAGGAATTCCAACGATTCCTCCCTCAAAAGAGTCAAAGTGTGGTGAGTCCACAGCCAGCAAAGTGGTTCTTGAAGCAATCACCTCCCCACAACTGTGCACTACACCCTTCAAGCATAAATGGTTGTTGTTTCTACCCTCAGCAGAAACAACCCTCTTTTGAGGGTTTGTGTTATCTGCAGGGGTAAATAAGGGTTCATACACAGAAAGTCTGGATATTTTTTAAGTAATAGGATGTTTGTACCACACAGCCATTGAGATGGATAATCTGACCCCTTGCTTTTATTGAAGCCCTTCTTTATTTACAGCAAGCATTGAGGTTATCGTGCTGCTTATGCCAGTAGTCAAATTAATTTTCTGGAGAGATCTATAAAAGCTGGTTTCAGGACCTGCCAGGACACATGCACTGCAGCTGGTCAGCTGTGGAAATACTTTACTATCTTTGACAGAAAATGTCTTTTTTTTTTTTTTTTTGCAATCTTCTGTTACTCTTTGTCTCAACAACCTGTGAAGGAAGAAAGAATTTGTACAAGATCTCTTACTGTTCTGAGCTGCCTTGCCAGTTTTCAGTGCTTTTGCTGAGCTGGTTGAAAGAAAAATAAACACAGCAGAAAAGGATCCGTCAGTAGAGAGGGGAGGAAATTGCATCCTGGAGCAGAGAAGGCTTTGAGTGATGTTGTCTTCAGTCTCCTGTGAAGCCAGGAAATTCATGACCCTTTCCAAGCCCAAACTTTGCCCACCTAAGCCATCAGACCATATTATAGTTGCCATCAGTTCTGCTCACTTCTTCCCTTGATCTGGTTCTTCCCATGATGCTCCCCAAGCTCTCCCTTGTCATTTCTGCCTATTTTCAGATTCCCAGTATCTGAGACTAGGCCTGTTTTATCTTTACAGTGCATATTAACAGAATCAAATAACTACACCAAAAAAAACCTGGAAACCCACAAAAGGCAGCTGACTTATCGCCTGGGTTAGACTTCAAAATTCTTTGCAATTTAAAGTACAAAGGTCCTTGTTGAAATGTTCACAGTGGTGTGTCTTCTGGGACTGACACAGTTTCAGAAGCTTCTGGAGGAACTGGATTCATCTGTGGTTTGGGGCAAGATAAGAACAGCAGGTGTATTCACTGTCTCCAGCATCTTGGATCCTCTCCAAGCTGATTTCCATCATCCCCATTCCAACAAAACAGCGATCACAAGGGTCACTGCTGACATTTTCTTGGCCAATTCTCTATTCTTTTCCACTTTGGCCTCTGATTGTGACACCCTAACATCTTGTCTCAGTTTTCTTGATCCCCTTATCCAACATTTCTTTCCTGGGGATGCTTTGCATATTGAGCAAATTAAGGGACCTTCCCACTGGGAATTGGATTCAAATCAAAGAGGGGTGAGGGTGTGAAAGTTCATAATTTTCTACTTTGGATCAAACAGTCATAGGAACTTCTAACTGTGTATTCTGGATTATGAGACTGAAAACAGCAGAGTGATCCCAGACCAACACTCTACGTGTGGGTAAGCTGAGGGACAGAATACAGCAGCACTGGAGGCGCAGTTCAGACCTCTGTCCTTGCTACCCTTGCTCCAGAAATCCACCAGGATGAGCCAGAGGGAAATCCCTCCCAAAGCTGTGTTTGCACAGTCTGTTCTCAGTCAGGAATGAAGGTTTTCCATTCACTCTAGGTTCCAGAGCCACGTCTCTGATCAAATGGGGCAGCTCAGAGGGAAGTCTAGCAGACAGCAGCCACAGAGGTAATCCTAAGGGACTCCTCAAAACCCCTAAAACTGTGATGTAAGTGTTCAAGGAGACCAGATAATAGAGGAATGATGTGCAAACAGCACAGATTCACTCAGCAGGAACTGCATGGCAGTGACACCCAACCACCAACCCGCTGATGATCACAGAATCACAGAACAGGTTGGAAGAGACCCCAAAATATCATCTGGTTCAAGCTTTGATGGCAAAGGGAGCCCAGACTATGTAGTACCTCAAACACCTCTCTGGGGATGTTTAACTGATTATCCTCATGATTTTTTCTTCTTGCTCTGTAATATTTCTTTCTTATATCAAGATGATGGGATGACCCTGCCAAAAAGGAAGGCCTTTTCCACTCCCTAGGATTTATTACTGACAATCCAAACAACGTGAGGGATTGTCCCATTTTTCTGCTGCTTTTTCCTACTGTCCACTTCAAGGCTGTGGAGCAAGATCCACCCAGGTGCAGATGTCAAAAGCAATATTTAGAAGGCCATCTCTGGTCACAGGCAGCTCTAACCACCAGTGGTAGTGGGATGCAGTCTTTTCCTTAGTCTCAAAGCACAGCACTTGAAATATCCTGTAGGATGAAAACAATGCCCACTACAGCATTTCCCCCCTAATACTTGGGAAGAGGGCCAGATAATCACCACAATCAGTCATGCATTCCAAGTGCAGTCCCCACTCTTAGTTTCAACCTCGTGCCTGTCCTTATGTTAAGGATGAGGCTGCGATCTCCACCCCAAAGAGGGTCCTTGACTCAGTCACACACTATCAATCAGTCTGGCTCTCAGTAATGAGGAAAGATGCTTTCCTTCCTTCCACCTTCTACTTGGACCTTCACCTTCCCAGAGGGATCGTTTTACTGGGTAAAGGAAGACAGAAATAGACAGAAAGAAACATGTCAATATGTGCATTGAAGGGGAATTAAAAACAAAATATAATGAAATACCTGAAAGCACAAGGGAATTTTCTGGAAACTAGAGGAGAGAGGAAAAGAAGCAGCTATCACGCCTTTTACTGCTGCACATGGAGTTAGTTTTGAAAAGTTTCTTCTCCTGTCCTGCTTCCCTCCCCCTGCTTCCCCACTCCCCTGAGGAGGGGAAGGTAGAGAAGGTATCATTACAATATTAATCACCTTGAAAAGGGTAGAAACCTGAGATTTTAAAACCACTGCAAGAGGGAGAAGCGTCTTTAGGGGAAAGTTCAAACAGCTTCTTTTGCTTGAAGACTGCTGGAAACAATATGGCAATCATTAGTTTCTCTCTCTCCAGTTCAGGGTCGTTCGTTTAATTCACACATGATGAACAACAGACATGCACATAGGTCCAACAGCAATATTAAGGTTGTCTCTCCTGCCAAGAATCATGCCACTAAAAAGCACATGTGTGAGTCTGGAAAGGGTTAATGGACTGCTGGGGGCTCTCTTCTTGCGCAGTGGTAAAGGAGGGACAGCAGTTCAGATGGAGAACATGCTTCACTCTCACTGTGGGGGCCATTCATGGACGTGGCAAGATGAGTTCTCTGGGAGACAGGAGGACCCTGTCACCTTCAGCTGAGCCAGCTGCACTCACTGTGGCTGTGGCAAAAGCATCCTGGAATGCATTTGTAAGGACAGCATCAGACCTGGTGTGAGTCTGTATCTTTTTTTACCCAAAAAATCAAGTAACCAAGTTTTTTGGGCAAACCCCCACAAGAATTTTTAGCTTAGGTTCACTGCCCATTCTTGAGCAACTCCAGGAAAACTGGGTCATTTTTTTATCCTCATGTGGGAGTATCTCTGGTGACAAGCAGCCTTTGCTCCCCTAACACGGGGTAGATTTCCAAAATGACAGCTCCCTTTCTGTATGGACACCAAACAGTGTGTGGGGCAGCCTGCAGGGTTTTCAGGACAGCCCTGACTGCCAGCAGCTGGCTCTGCACTCTGCAGAAGAGTGAAAATGAAACACGTCATCCATCCAGAATATCCATACCCTCTGGTATCAGACAGATCACTACAAAAACAGAGGCTGCTGTCTGACCTGAATCCTTTCTTACATCTTCCCAGCACCATGTGCTTGTTCTCCACACAAACAGCCCATGCCACTGAATTCTGGGTGTCATTCCGACCTGGAGCAGCGAGCTCTGTAGCATAAAAGTGACCTGATTTTAACCAGAAGCCACTGCATACTGGAGAAGGGTATTTCCCACTCTGGCTCTGGCATTGCCTGCTTGGTGACCTTGAGCAGGTACTGTTATCTTTCTTCATCTCTTGGTTAAACAGAGACACTGGCACTGGTGACTCTTGTAAAGCACTTTGACGTCTACCGGCGACACAAAGCCAGGTGTTGACATTATTGTGCAGCGAGCATTTACTCTCATCTGCTTTAAATCTCTTCCTCCCTCATTTTCATTGAATAACCCCTTTGTTCCTGTGTTATGAAACACAGTAAGCAGACTCACAAGCGCTCACAGCAGTGAAAAGTGGGCACAGACTGATGGCCAGACCCTCCTGCAGAGCAGGACTTCCAGGGGCAAAATTCCAGCTCCATCAGCCCCGGTGGGAACGCTGCCAAGGGGGTGACCACTTTATTGCTGACTCACAGCAAATGATAGCAAAAGAAGCATCTCATAGCATTTTCTAATCTGCTTCTTGAGGGTTTAATCATCCCAAAAGCCACTATGAATAAGGATTATTCTTCCCTTTCAACAAATTGATCTCTCACGTAAAGCTTTGCCCAGTTAACGATTTCTTCTCTGCATGGTGAGGGTTTTTTGTTTTTCTGGTGAAGTGACCACCATCTCTGGCCAAACAACACACTCAAGCCTAGTAACCTTTCAGAAAGATGACAGATGATGTCTGCTGCTCGCTTCATGTGGTTTTTGCCCAGTACGGTCCCCGAGGAAAGGAAGAAGGTGCCAAAACTGAAATAAGAAAGATAACATTGGTAAATGTCAGAGCTCCCTGGTGAGTGCAGAGGTCTCAAAGACTTTGGAATGCTGAACAGATGACTCACTGGGAAGGGTTGCCACATGTCCTGTTTTTGACAGATGGATCACTTGACTTGTATTTAAATATACTAAATATACAAATACACTTGCATTTAGGATCCTAATGGTATTATAATAGCTTCTAGAGGCTTTGATAGTGAAGGTGATGACTTTTGGGGCTTCGTGGGTAGAAAATATCATATAGGATGAAAAAACTGGATTTAATGTAAAACTTTGAGGCCAAATCCTTGCATGGATATTTTGGAGCTGCTTACATCCAAGGCCTGGTTTACAGGTGCTGAAGGGCATCTTCCCTGCTGAAAATACATATTTTGTCATAGTTATACATGCAAACATACCACTTCTCCATTGAAATGCTATATATATATTTTTCACATTTCTTATAGAGTCTGCTACATCTCCCAATCATTTGGATCCACACTTCACACCTGTCCTGAGCTCAACTGGACAAAGCAGAGATTTTTACCTCAGTCCCATGGATAGATTTCAGAACTATTTCTGTTCAGGTCAGTCCAAAAGCAATTTTTTTAAATTTTATTTTCTTTTATTTCTGGCATTGAAAAATATGTCACGTTGAAAAATTAGATATAATTTCCAAGTGAATAGGCAATGTATCCTCTTTGTGAAATGTTGAAATCACAGTCCAACTTTCCCCTATTTCCCTCTGCATTTTCAGCCAAAACCACTGGCTGAATGCAAAAGTACATGAACAGCCCTAAATCCCACCCTTTTTCTAATTGAGTTCATTATTCAACAAATAAACAAAGCCATGCAGCTCTAATGTAATGATGCTTGTGATGACATTTTCCACATTCTGCTCCAGATCTCCATGTCATTTATCCCACCACAAGCTGGTGTAACATACCCTACAGAAGGATGAAGAGTTTGGAGTCTGCTACTGTCTGTGAACTAAAACAGACCTGGAGTGAAATCCTGACCTCAGACAACAGCAGCTTTGCCACCAGCAAAAGTGGGACCAGTTTATCAGCCCAGGATTTCTAGCTCAGGCATTAAAGGCTTGCATTTTTGACAGTTTTAATCCAGAAGCCCTGAGCTCACTACCATCATCTCTGGGTATGATTACATGGGCAGACAAGATAAAGCTGGAGTACTGAGAGTATTTCTGCTCCACTTCTGCTCCCAAAATTGAATTTTTTCACTCAGCTTGTCCTGTCCAGCCAAATAATTGTTCTTCTGGGGACAATGTCCCATGGCAAACACACCCCAGTGCCCTCCCATTTAACACAGTGCTGAAGGAATACTAATTTGTCCACTTCCCCCTCCCCTTCTTATCCAGTTGAAATAATAAATATTTTACTCATGATTTATTGGATTGCAGTTTGTTGAAAAGATCCTCCAAACAAATGAAGTTTTAATGGCAACAAACACCAGCCGTAGCACATTAGAAAATATAAACAGCAGCAGAGACCATTAAACAAAAACCACTTTGGATACAGCTGACACAGTGCTCAGCAATCTTCACCTCCCGAGGCCAGGGCCTGAGACAGAGGGTCACAGCAACTCCCTCACTGGAAAAGAAATCTGGAAGGATCACAGTTTTGGATGCTGAGGGCTGCAAGAGAGACTTTCAGAGTGGCCAGTCCAGATTTTGGGCTGCTCAGGACCACAGGCAAGACCTCAAACGTTGAATCCCAGAATGGTTTGGGTTGGAAGGGACCTTAAAGACTATTCCCATGGACAGGGAACTTTGCATTGGGATCAGGCTGCTCAGAGCCCCACCCAGCCTGGCCCTGATGGAGGGATTCATTCTAGAGAGGAAGAGCCAAGGCAGTCCCCACACTCCTTCTGCCATGCCCACTGCACATCACTTTCTGCCAGTCCAGTCCTCCAGCTCCCCTCCTCCTCTTGTGCTCTCCTCCAAGCAAATGGGCCCAGGCTGGAGTTCCATCACTGCCTGACCTGCACAGCACCCATGTTGGGGCCACCCAGCACTGCCTCACAGATGAGCACGTGGCCCTGAAGGACCCTCAGTGCAGGAAGGGCTGATGTGCACCTCTGCAGGGGGAGGTAATTTGGGTCATTTTTCCCTGCTGTGGAAGATGGATGCACCACCTGTGCACAGGTAAGAGGAGTCAGCACCTGGCTCAACACCTCAGAACAATTGTCACCCACTCCAGGGCACATCCAGTGTGTTCACAGCCTGCCCTATCTCCTTCACACATCTGTCACATCTGTCTCTGCACGAGTAGAAGCAGGTTCTGTGCCTGGGTTTGTTCTCAGTACACCCCTGGTTGCCCGCCTTCCCTCCCATCACACCAGCCAGCAAAACAGGTTGTGCAATCACTCTTAGAGCCAGTGCTGTCAAAACAAACAGATCCCTCAACTACTTCTAGCAGGACAATTTTTTCTGACTCATTTTGACAGTATCAGAGTAGAGAGTGAGTACTGACATGGCTACATCTGCATGCTCAGGGCTGGAGCAGGGAGAGATCAGGTGAAGAGACAAAACACTCGATTCCTCCAGAGCAATCACAGCAAAGCCCAAGCAGAAAGGGATTAAGAAGAGTTGTCCAACAACACAATATTTGTCAAGCCAAGTCCGAGGATGTTTCTGCACAAATCCCAGGGTCTCCTCTATCCGCAGCCTTTTCTTAACTCATAGATGCTATTCAAAACATGATGAGTGCACAGCTGGGTTTGCCACCTTCTATACAAACAGGGGAAGCATGGACCAGTAATGTGTTCCAGAGACTGGAAATCAGGATGTTTTGATTTGAGATAAAGTACAAAACATGTGTGAGTGACCAAAGACACCCTGCCTGAGCCTTTCAGGAAATAAGTGATTTAAGACATTTTACCATAAGAGCAGGAGTTTACTGTCAATAAACCATTGTTTACTGTCTACACAAGAGCTGTGGCTACTACTTTATTCAAACATTCATATTTTGTCTACTTAATCCATTCCAAGTCACTGCAAACAATTTCCCTTTCATCAGCCAGGGAAGCCTGGGAAAGGATCCTGTGTGTCTGCATGGAATCCAAGCTGCACCTTGACATTCCCAGCATGTCCAGGGCTCCAACCTGACCCTCCAGCCCTGCATGGGCACTGACCTGAGCTGTCACCTCTCTCCTGATCCCTTCCCAGCTCCAAGGGCAATCAGCAGGATTCACACAGCACTTTTTCAAGGCCATGAAATGAAGTCTACCTTCCAGGAGCGTGGCCCCTGCCCATACAGATCGTGCAAACTTCACACTTCAGCTCATCTCTGGAGCTCCCAGTCTAAACCCATGAAGTACCAGCATGTTTCAGATGCCAAGTGTGAAAAATAATGAGTTTCACTAAAATGAAAACAACCATAAAGCCCACAACAACCCACAGAAAAATTCTAGTTCTACTCCAACCTGTGGGCTCACCATAGAAAGGCTGACCCCACTAGGAAAAGCTATAATCCAGCTGATTGTAAACCACATACCAAATACTCACAATCAGATTTATTTCATGGTTTAGAAAATCACTAAGTCATCATCATGAGCATCATGCTGAGCTGAGTACTGAAACACATCATAATTAAACTGCAGCAGACCAGAATTGTTCCAGGAATCAACAATGTCAGGAGACCAAAGTGGCCAATGTAGATTTGCAAGAGATTGTGCAAGAGCAATCATTTGTTTGAATTAAATACATTCATTTGTTTGAATTATGAGCTTGTTAATTTCATTTTTAACCAAAGATCAGGAGAGGATTCAGGTTAAGGAGAAGGCAGCAAGAAGGATGAGATAGGTAAATGAAGTTATTAAAAAAAATCACTTATAATAGTAGGAGGGAAAAATAGAGAAATCAAAATATATTCACTGAGGAGGATGTAGATATAACCAGAAACAGCTCAAGGTTCTGTGATGAATAATCCCACACCAATAACGAGCCTAATCCAAAGCCCATCAAAATCAAGGTCTTTCCACTGACTTTGCCCTTTGTGACTGCACGACAGGCAAAATTTTTCCCATTACAGACTGTCTGCTACAAAATCTTTTCTGTTTCTCTACACATTTTTCCACTGTTCTTAATAAAGTAATTTTCTTACATTATGTTAATATTTAAAAAAAAAGAGAAAAGAGAAACCCTTCATAAATACACAATCAAGCCTGAGGTAATTTTCCTAAAATAATTTTTTAAATAAACTGCTCTGTACAAACTTCAGTCACTACAAAATGCTCTTTGAAACTGAAGACTGTGGAAAAGTTAAAGAAGTGATTGCTGATAAATAGTTCCACATGATTTATCGAATATAATATCCTTCCCCCCACAACAGAGTGATTTTTCAGATCTTAGGGCATGGGCTTCTTGCCTGCTGAGAGATGTGTGCTGAGGTTTAATAAGGTATTTATATGCTAAAGAGCTTCCTCCTGTTCCTGTATCGAGCATCAGCAGTATTCTCCTAAATTGAAATATCCCTCAGGATGAAACTGAGCTAAACTGGTGGAGTTGTACAGAAGTGACATCTAAAAAAATCCTTTAAATGCTCCTCTTTGTTGTTGGAGCAGGAAGGATGTTTGCTTTAGTTAGGTTGTGGCAACACCCAGAAGTTTATCCTATTAGATGTAATAAAATGTGATATCACATTGAGATGTCCAGCTAAATTCCACAGAGATTTTCCTGGGGTCTGAGGGGGGATGGAAGTGGTCACTGCCTGATAATATGATCAAACAGCAGATGGAGAGCTTTAGATGGTAAGATTATAGGGTACCATCTCTAGATGGAGAAACTTGGAGAAGCCAGAACCCTTTTCCCTCTTTTAGAACAGGTAATCTCATTATATTGCACTGGGCCTTAGGAATATGTGATCTGGAAAGGCTCAGTGTGGAAAACAAGCCCAAAACCAGGCACTTTTTCATCTTCCCTCTACTGCACCATTTGCCTTACAAAGCACTTGGAACACCTCCCTGAGTAAGCTGCTCAGTTCTGGTTTAACACATGCATAGGTGCCTCACACTGCCATAAAATACCAGTACTTTCTGCCAGATATTACCCAGGTTTAAACAGACCCAGGCACATCCCTGTACAAAATCCTCAGGTGTAACCATCCCCTCTCTCCTGCCAGAGCAGCACAAATTTTTCATTGCATGGGAAATGCATGAAAACAAATGAAGCAGGAACCCAAACACTGTGCTTGGGTTATTGCTAATCATGTGAGGAGCTGAAGTACAGGGACTCCAAACTGGTTTTTCTTAGGACTTGTGTAAACCAACAGAGGCCTGACATCTGTTCCATGGAGGGACAGCAACTCCAGGCCACATTCCTTGGTAGGGTGAAATCATGCATTTTGTTAACCCAGCTTTTCACAGCCTTGGATCTGGCCACAATCCCCAGCCCCACTCGGGCAGAGGGCGGGCAGGAACAGGCAGATCCATCCGTACCCATTTGTCAGATGTGAACTCAGATGTCTTCAGAGTGCTTGGAAGGACATGAAGAGTGTTCCTTTCCAAAAGCCTTGGCAAGGAAATGGCTGGGCTGAGCTCTCTGAGCTCTAAACAGGAAACAGGTCCTTCACTCTCAAGTGGCTCAATGAAAAATATCATCCATAAGTGACAGTAATGCCTCTGCTCACATGCAGCCAGAGGATGCCAGAAATTCAGGTGAGAACACACAAGAGCCCCAGAGGCAAAATACTCACTGAGCAGAGTGGGGCAATGGAGTTCAGGTTCCCCTGGATCAGTACAGCTGATATCCAGCTGCCAGGGTCTCCCAAAGATACCAAACTCTGGGCATTTAGGAGACTCTAGAGGGAAAAATGAGAGGGCAGTGAATAATACTGCAAGTGTTCACCCTGAAACTTCCAGAACTACAACCAGCACGCAAAGCCTTTCTATAAGATTGGATAAAGATGTACATGTATTGGGAATGTTGCTTGATTGTGCCACACATCTCTACAAAGTCACAGAAATGTCCCCAGGTGTCCCAGTAGACCCAGGACGTGGCTACAAAACACTCTTGCAGCTGGAAATGGGGGCCTGGACCAAGAGGATCTTTAAGATCTCTCCCAACCCAAACTATTCCATGATTCCCTGGACAGTAATGGTCACAGGGGTGAGGAAGAAGTCGGCTCAGTGTGAACATGTGGAACTCACTCACATGTTCAGTGTTCTTGTGTTTGTTATAGGAAAAAAGGGCTGAGTGTGGGTGGGCTGAGAGTCCCCCACTCACACAATGTGGAAACAATAAATCACAGGAAGCCCTGGAGAGCCACCTGTGATTTTTTAGAGTGAAAAACCCTCTTTCTCCTGGTTCTATCATTCTGCCTTCCATCCTATTCTCATCCAGCACAGGTTTCTTGGGAAGGGTCTCACAGCCCACTGGGCTGACAGGGTGAGCCCCTCAGGTCCTGTCCTGTTTGGGTTTAGTGTTTTGAGTGGTTTGACCCCACATGGACTTGGTCCCTCAGCTGCTACACCACTACATCCTGATTTGGCTACCCCAGATTCCCATGACACTCAGCCCATGCAAGGAATGTCACATCTTTCAGCACCCTAGCTCTGCTTCACTGACTACAACAGGCTTCCTTTGAGGCAGCTCTTGTCTCACCCTTCTTAGCACTTTTTGCTTTCTCTGCCTTTCACATTTCTCTTTCCTCCTGAGCTTTCCCAGTGGGGACTCCTGAAAATCCCAAATGGCCAGCACAGAGCAGGAACTGGGGGAGTTCATTGATCCCATCATGGCCAGATTTCAGACAGCAGTTTCTGTAATCCCCCAGCCTTCCCTCCATCCTCTGGAAAAGGGGTCACCCTGTTGATTTATAAACTTAGTAACCAAATGCCTCTCTCAGGCCTGGTGGGTGAACAGGCCCAGCCTCCCCAGCAGCCTTGGAGAGCTACATATGGCAAGCAGAGCTTCACAAAGGCTTTTGTCCACATTTCCCATCAGGCAGACTCTTGGAAGACAAACTATGGCCAAGGTTACCTTATCAGTGACCCCCAGCCTCTGGCTCTGCCCCAGTGGTCCCCCAGAGATCCCAGTGGCCATTCCCAGCCACACACAGATGCTCTCCCCTGCCAGCCTTTCTGTCCTGGGAAACATTTCAGTCCTTTTCCCTGGGAAATGGGGGCTACAAAGCATGGCATCAGCAACATTAGCCTCAGGGGCATACCCAGGGGGAGGATATTAACCTGAAATTAGACATTTTTCACCTTTTCTCTAGGCTGTAGATTTTTCCAAGACAGTTTGGTCTCAATGTCCAAAGAAGAGAATGGCATCCCATTGTTTCCTTCACCAAGACAGGTAAGAAATGTCCCACATGCACAGAGGAGCCAGACAGGGACAGGGGACATCACCCTGTGTACTTCTACCAGGAATAACAACCTTTCCTTGGCTCTGCTCTCTGCCTGCCCCAGAAGAAGTCTGCTCTTGGTTATTGCTTCCAAAAGTCTCCTCTGCTATCCTTATAAATATGAAATATGTGCTGCTGTGTTTGCAACTATGGATGTTTAAATGAAATCTTAATTGCAAGAAGAAAGTATTTTTTAGTCATATTTACACTGCCTAGAATGAACAATGACAATCCATATTATGTCAGATGTCAGAGTGTTTGTTGTTGTTGCTGTTGTTACTCTTTTGACCAGCTCTAAAGCCATAATTGAAGCCATTTCTAGGAGAAAAAAATTACACTGCAGTCTCTCTTCTTCTCATTTCTTTTTTGCAATAAAAATCAAAAAGCTAAACTCTGCCTTAGCTACGAAAGAGTTAATGTAAAGAATAACAGTGGGAACCATGCTCTTCTCAAAGGGATATTTATTTGGTTTTAAAGAACTCGTTCTTCATACAAAGAAAATGAAGGTTGGAAACAGAAGAGAAACATCTGCCTCCCCCAAAGTTATGAGAAACCTTGTTGCACATTCCTAACCTTTCTCCTGTCCTTTTGGCCAAAAGTCAATTACTTTTCTTTTAAAAGTATATATTCATATTGGGCAATTGGGCAACTGGGCAACCAGCACATAAGAATCACTCTTTAGAGATAGACAAAAATTCACTAAAAAACAGGAAGAATATATCTTCACTTCTGGGAATAAATTTTTGAGTTACCAGAGAAACGTCTTTCGGGATGAAAGATCTGATCTTTAAAATCTTGGTAAGGCAAAGGATGGTTGCAGCAGACACTTAAATGCTTTAGGTTTTGGTGCAAAGCACAAGAAAATGTCTTTCAAACTCTTATGACATAATTAACCCACTCCTTTGGATGCAAATACTTTACAAAATATTGATTTCTTTGAGATGGAAGTTTATCTTAGCAAAAGGCTTCCAATTTGTACCCATTTCTGCTAGGACTCAGAATGGCCCAAGCAACACAGATTTGAACTCCACTCTGAGTCAATTGGGCTGCAGTGTCCACTTAAATATGACAAGAGATGTGGAGGAAAGTGGACACCAGCTCAAGTCATTTACTAAATTCTATGGCCTTAGCCAGTTTGGCAGGGGAAGACTAGAATAAAAGACTGTTGAGAAATTCTAGCCTATCCAAAATGTATTACCAAAATATTTTTATGCTTTCAACAAGTCAAACTGAATGGATATTTTCATTTAATCAAACTGCCTTTCCATCTTTTCAGCTGCCTTTCCTATCTATTTAGAGGCATTTTTCTTGACTGGCTGAACACAACTGTAAAAACATCAGACTAAAGCACTTAAAGACACCCAATAATGCTTTTGAGAACAGGTAGCTTTACAGAGCCCAGAAGGAAATAGCTGAAAGCTAAAATGTTTAGTTTATTCTGCAGAAGTGGGGCATAATGAAAACAGCTGGAAACAATTTCAATGGCAAGCTTCTTTTATACATCTCAACATCTCCCTAACCTCAGCATTCACCTTGAGTACAAATTGCCCCAGCAACTTGCAGTCCAGGATTAAGAAACTATTGCTTATTTAAATACAGATTTGCTGGGGATATCCACAGGAAATTTGAGGAGCTACTTACTGAATGCAGACCATTGTTTGCGTTGCAGCAGCTCAGAGCAGACTGCAGCAAACCAAGCACAGTGTGCAGGGCACAGCACACGTTTTGGAGGTGCCCTCCTGAGCTCAAATTGCCATAATTTCCCACCATTACTACATCACCTAAGCACTCAGATCTTCATGTTGAGTTGAAAAGCTCATTTTTCCCCCAAATCTGTCTCCCAATGGCATGCAGCTAATACCCAAAGTAAAGGGTTCAAATTAGCTGTAGCAGATGGGAACTGTGGGCACAGAGGTGAATGTGACTGGTTCAAGGTCACACAGGCAAACTCTGGAAGAGCCAAGAGTGAATCCACATCTCTGGCACTAAAGCCTGTGTCACAACCATACCCAGTGATTCTCTCTGATCTTGCTTCTCTCTTGCTCATATAAATATTTGCATGACCAGAATAAAACCACATTACATTTTTGTCCCCTTAGGAAAAACAACAAGCACTTAAAATATTTCTGTAGTTTCCCCCCTTAACCTTTTTAAGGAGTTGGTGGGGAGAATATATTTGTATTTTTCTTGGCAAAGAAGAAAAGAAGGAGCAGCCCAGGTGGAGTCAGACTCCCTGAAAACCCTTCATTCTTCAGCTCTGCCTGCCCTGGCATCACTGCAGGACGGCACAAGAACAGCATGAGACCCAGCTCAGGTGAAGGGAGCAGGTCAGCAGCATCAGGGAGGTTTTTGTGAGTGAGTCACTTGAACATTTTCATGGGAAAGTTGTGCAATCCATGCTGGATTACCAGTGCCAGCTACAGTCCACTTAAATTGTACTGACTTCAGTACAAGCATGCACTGAATGTCCTAAGCAGGGCTGTCACGGAGGATGAACGTGATTAATCCATGCCTCTCTGTCCTTCCCAGGAGCAATGAGAACAACTCCCTCCCTTGAAAAACCATCCAGAGTCATCTCTGGCTCTGCCAGAGGAATTTCACCTGCCTGTGCCAGCAGCATGCTCAGCTCTAGTACAAGTACCACAACTTGCTCACATCCACATGGAACAGCACAAGGTGGAAAAACCTCCACACTTTGCTCCAGGCCCGCCTGACCCCTCTCCTGTGAGGACAAGTGGGTGATTTTGCAGGAAAACCAAGCCCCCACCCCAGCAAGGAGAGACAGGAGAGGTGATTCCCTCCTGCTTCCCTGTGAGGGGCAGAGGGGGAGAGGGAAGGCGTGGATGTCTTCAATATGTTTGCCCATTTCAGTCCTTTATTCCTAACACATGTTTCTTCTTTTATGCAAAACATGTTCTCCCCTGTTTTCTGTCTCCTTGATTTCATTTTCGAATGCAATATTTTTATGGCATGAAGAGATAAAGATATGAGGAGGGGAGGGAAAGTGGTACAAAAAGCAATTAAGTGTGGTGGCTGGTTATTGTAATGCACTAAGGACAACCAAAACCATTCCCTTTGGAAAGGGGAGGGCATTTCTCCTGCTGATATGCACAGGATTTTCACAGCTCCCATTAACACAACTGGAAACTATCCAGGTAACACTCTTTTCTTGGAAAAGATTTCACTATCATGTCTGACATGAATGGAAGCATTTCAGAGGAAGGAGCAGAATCACTGCTGGATTGCTCCAGCCTTGTCAGCCATTTATTTAATTTATATTTGTGCTCCAAAATTATTGTATTAATACATGAAGGTTCATAACTGAAGCAATAATCTGCTTTAAGGAGCTTTATTGAATATATCTCTGCTGAACAGCTGAGTAGAAAGAAGTACAGGGAGGCCCTAGAAGTTCTGCTCTGGAGAAAATGGGTCACACAGTTTGGTTTTTATAAAATGTGCTTTGGAGATTTCTGAGATTTCAGGATATTCACATCTGTCCATTGATCCAGCCCCTGGGGCAAATACTACGGCACAACACTTCCAGGATGTTACTGTCCTCTACTGTCCAACACATCTGGTACTGCAGAAGTTCCCACAATTTGAATATTTTGTTGGAAATAGAAAAGTCCAAGTTCATGTATGATTTATACAAAAGAACCCAGTCTGAAAACTGAGATCAGGCTTTCTCAGGGAAAGCACTGCAGGCTGGAGGATGTGATACCACCCTCCCTCCACAGGACAAATTCTTCTTGCCAAGCTGCAGGCAGCTCCCACTGGGAATGCACACCTGTATCCAGGAGCATTTTTGACTCAGGTTCAGTCCAAGGCCTCTTAGACTGGCCCAGACCTTGACACACCTCAAAAATGCTCTGAGCCACCCTGATTCCCTCTGTGCAGGAGTTTTTCAGCAGCTCCTGCTTCCAAGAGCAGCAAGAGCTTCCCCAGTACCCTCAGAAATCACCCTGGGCCATGAGGGTCTGCCAGACCCTTCTCAGTGGCAGCAGGGCCATATCCCAAGAACCTTCCTGAGCTCAGCATCGGGTCGTGTCCGTGCCAGGAAGGATTTGGGAGGCACAGCTCCCTGCATGCCCTGGGCCATGAGCACATTCCCCAGCACAGACAAGCACCTCGACCCTGGTGATGGAAGTTAACACGAACTGCTGCAAGCTGGGACTCCTTCCCATTCTAATCTGGTCATAACATTAAAACAAACTATTTCCGGACTGCAATTATTGCACCTCATAGAGAAATTGCACAACACTGGAATTAACAACTGCTTGAGTGCATTTAATTACTAACAGATACCTTTAAACTTGTGGTTAGGAAACTGTTAGCCATTCCCAGAGCGTGTGCCCCACCATCCAGTCCCGCTCTGAAGCATTTTCAGAATCTGCTGATCCATAAAACGTACCATTGGAGAAGGTTTGTTTTGGCAGGGGGCTCGGTTTTGTCCAGCAAACTAATGGTGTCCGTTAACACACCATTACATACCTCGTTAACATACTTGGCAACTGGGATTTCCCCTCAAGAATAAAGAAATCATGTGTAAATCATAATTATTGTCCGCCTGGCAGTATCAATCATCACACACAAGGCACTTGTTCTAATCCTCTACCCACAAAATTGTTGCTTTGCAAATGCAACTGGGGGGTGTCCTCGCCCATGGCACCTTACAAGGAAACCACTGGGCAAGCCCGTGTGCTGTGAGTTTGGAACAGGCAATTCCTATCAGGACTTGTTTTCCTTGCTTAGGCCATGGGCCCTTTTGGGATGCCTTTGGGGAAACCTTGCAGAGAAGGTTCTCTTCTTAGAGGGGTTCATCAGTCGGTTTTTGGATGAGTTCAGCTCAATTTGCAAGCTGGGCTTTCAGCAGAGCTCAGAGCTGGTCCTCTAAAGCTCTGCTGAGAGTCTGGCACTAAGAAAGGTGGCTGAGAGGTGACAGCACAAATTTGTCCTTCTTTAAGTGTGTACACAAAGGGTTTGGCCCCCATTCCTAGCACTGGGATCCAACACTGGTGGGTAAGATTTCATTCCTTGAGTTGATGCATCTAATCAGGTGACAAAGGCTTTCTCACATCCAAAATCGTTCCCAAACCTGTGTGTTGGATATTTAAAGACACAGCAGTGATAAAATAGTAATACCAACAATGTCACCAGCAGATGTGGCTGCCAAGGAACATTATCTACTTCATGGTTTATGGCATAAACCCTGATAGAAAACACTTGCAGCAAGAGGGATTGGCATTACAGCCAAGGAGAAAATTCCACTGTGCAGTTAGAACAAATAGAGGGTCGGGATCTCAAGCACTGCAATTTGTTGGGAATGGGAATGAGCAACAATTGTCACCTCTCAGCTCTGACATTGCCCTGGGGCAGAGGCAGTGTGGACAATCTTGTGATCCTGCTTTGTAGGACTCTGTGAATTCCACTTTCTAACACAAAATCATGAATTGCACTACTCACTGCCCCACTCATCCTTTCCTGGACAGGAAGGGAGGATGAGCATTCCCATCAGCTGATGGAACAGTGTTCCAGCACACTCCTGAGAGCCCCTGCCCTTCAGGGAGGGAAGTGAAGCAGCCTGGATTCACCACCTCCATTACTTGTGCATTTTCCAAAAAAGAGCATTTCAACATAATTCATGCTTCCCCTCCCACCCCTTGCCCTGCAATGTAATGGTGGTAATTTGGAGGCAGTATTTAGTTATAAAAACAGCAAAAAAAGAACAAGGAATTTGCACTAGAAAGATAAAACTTCTTTGACAGCTCCAACTTGGGAGTCTCACGACAATAAAGATACTTATTTTCTCTGTTTGCATTTGCTCCTCATCTCTGATTCCTTCCCAATACTGCCAGCCTGTATTGCTGGTAGAAAAAGAGATGTGCTAGAGATTACAACAGCAGGCCATAGTATTTCCAGGCCTTGGTGGAAATCTGCAGTGTATTTTCCAGGCTCATAAATCTCAAGAGAAGTGTTTCATTATTCTGTTCAGGCAGTGCAGAATAGCTGAGCTACAGATCCTCTTGGATGTTTCCTTTCTAGGCCATTCCATAGACAGGCAACATTCATTTCAGAAGTGCCCTTAAATTCTTTCGCCAGCCCATTCCTCTTCAAACAAGTTAGAACTTAAAATTCCTCTTTCAAGTCCCGTACGATAAATTGCAGCCGCAACATTCCAGCCTGAAAGGAGCATTTTTCCTCTTCAAGCACTTTGCCTTGTAGGTAGATGAGGACAAAAGCCATGACCTTCTTCAGCAAATCCAGGACCCCAGAAGCCAAAGTAAACAGCTTTTACAGTGTTTTCTTGTGCTTAGGAGTAACAGGCACAGTTTTCTTCGAGAAAAAGCAGGATTAATTCCAATACCTTCACTATAAGTTAATAAAGAAATTAATTGCAACAAATCCATGAAGTTCATATACGGATCCAAATTAGCCTTGTATTTGGTAATCCTCAGTTCAGAACCACCTCATCCAGGCACAAGAATCTGTGAGATCCTTTAATACTTTTATATAAGTGCAAAGGATATTAAATCAGTTTGTTATTGAGCCATCTGGAAAATGTAAGCTGCATTTTAGGAGTGACTGCATGAATTGTCCAAATGCAATGCATTTTTCCAAGCTCTTCACACTGAGGAAACAAAGGAGACATAGAAATACCTCAGAGGGGAAGAAAAGCTTTTTTTTCTGACCTAAAAATCACAAGGGTAGTGGCTTTCATCAAAGAAGGCCAAGAAGAAGGTGATGCAGAAACCAGACTCCTTACTCAGTGCAATCCATACTCTCAGGAGCAGCTTTGCAAGGGTCCATGTTAGCAGAACCATCCTCTTTCTTTTGGCATCTCAACCTGGGAGGAAAGCGTTTCCACTCAGATCTTCTCTCCCCTTTTAATGGTGAAATACCCAGAAAAGAGCCCAAAAGGTCAGCCTGAAGTGAGTGGCCATGAAGCAATTTGCATTGTGGTCCAGTTCAGTTTTGGACGTGCAAAGATTCCAATTTCAGCCATTCCTAGGGAGCTTGGAGGCCAAAGGGAAGCAGGAGCAGTGCTGGTCTGCTCACAGAGGAGCACAAGTGAGACGAGAGCTCGCTGTTTTATGTCCTCACAGTAAAGCTTCTGTCAGGAGAAGGGAAAGGGGGGGGAAATCAGGGCAAACAAATTAGGTCTAATCATCAAGCAATAGATGAAGATTTGCTACACCTTCTCCATCTGTCTTTTTAGAGAAGAGTAGGCCTCTATTGAAAGATGAAGTCTTTGACCTTAAGTGATGAATGAAAACATAACTGATAATTCAAACCTGCCATGGGGGAAGTTTAAAGAAGGGTTGCCCCAAATGGCTTCAGTATGTTCAAAAGCTACTGCCAGGAACATGGATATTTTTTTTTCCTATGTTTGTTGGTTGCTCTGCATTTAAAACATCTCTGTATGTTTGTTTTTCTTCCGGTCTTTTGTGGTTGCTTTGTAAACATCTGGGTTGGGTTTTTAGTCCTTTGTACGAGAAGCGTGTGTGTGTTAGTTTTGCCAATGGTTCTTATGTAACATTTGTGGGGATGAAGGAATTGGTTCAATCAGCTCCTTTGAAAAACCATCCCAACACAAAACTATTCCAGGAGTATCTTCTGAAATGTCCTCTTCCCCCTTCCATAGTGTACCACCGATTTTTCCTAACTGGGTTAAAAACAGAGCCCTCCCTTTCAGCAGTGGTTACTCAATGAGACATTTACTCCTTGCAATCCCATTCTGCTGCTGAGTTTTGTGATGGATTTAAGTCACCAAAGGGCCCATATGCACTTTGACTGCTAGTGAACTGGCACAGGGGAGTGCATTTCCCAAAAATGTGGCCCTTACATTTCTTCTCTAAGGTATAGAACACTTTAATCCAGAATAAAAAAATGTTAACCCCTCCCAGAAATGCAAGAATGAAATGTAGCAGCAGAAAATAAATTCTTCCATTGCATTTTCCTGGAATAGATATGATGGGTTATTTGACAGCTAAGTTCCTAACTTTTAAGCTCCTCTGAATGCCCCTGCAGTTAACATTTTTATATTACCTCACACTAATTCTCCTCCAATAAATGAAGAGTTTTGTAGCTCTTAAGGCCCAAGGAAACACTTTGTCTGTCAAACTCTACTTTCCTGTACAATCCAGACCATAAATTTTTTACCTAGCATTTCCTACTGTAAACCTCGGAATTTGGGTTGTTCTTCCACAAATTTCCAACAAATATTTGGTGTGCCTAAGACCTCTCTTGTTGGTGCAGATGTCCAGCCCATCGTGCCCTGTACCCAGCTGCTGATCCCTTCCCACTGCCTGAGGTGAGAGCTGCCTCTTTTCCACTCTGAGGTGAGAGCCTGCATCAGTTTTTTGGGGAGATCACAGGGAGCTGGATTTTAAAGGAGAACCCTTCTCCTCATTTCCCTCATGCTCCAAATGGAGGAAAGGCAGAGGAGGTAAAAACAGAGGAGAATCCATGAAAGGAGAGCTACAAACACTGAAGGAAAAAGGTCTGCAGGAGGAACGGAGCTGAACTGGTAAAGAGATCAATATTATGGTGCTACATTGGCTTGTACATTAGGATCTCTTAATTTATTCTTTTCCTTAGGAAAAATAAATCTCTTTTCACAGGCTTTTGTGATTACAGGGTTCTCCCCTCCTCCATTCAAAAATGCCCCCACAAAGCTCAGTCTTCTTAATATGTTTGGTCACAAATGGGAACAAGCTGCACTTTCTAAATAAATATTTTATGGGGTTTTTTTTCCTGCTCTTCAACAACGGAGTTCATGTAACAGATTATCTGAACCAAATGGGTTTACAGTTTCCTACTTCCCCAGTTCCTCACCAGTAAAACTACCACAGCAGAGGCAGACCACACTTCGATACCAGCAGTGTAGTTGGAAGAAAATGTGAGGTTTGCTCCGCTTTGAATTTAGGTCGGTTTGCTCCTATTTTATTTTATTTTATTTTATTTACCACTAGACCACTAGTCAGTACCAGATACAGCTCTGCTTCTCGGGAACAATCCTTTCATTTTGCACCCATGTCCCAAGCACTAGCCAGGCAAATACAGTTTTAGGGAAAGGTCTGGATTGCCAACACATCCTGATCTTAGAGGATAAATGTGGACACAGGGCTCTGAGGCAAACCCATGGTTACCCAGGCACAGCCACCACTCAGTGTTTTACATTTTTCTGGATCCTTGGGGCCATGATTGAAAGTTGTGTTTGTCCAGATACAAGAGGGAATGAAAAAATGAAAGCAAGAAAGGAGAAAAAAATCATGCTGTCACCAAGAAATGTTATTCCTACTGTTGCTGGAGTTAGAGGTAGCAGATAAATGTGTAGTGATGAGGAAGGACATGATGGAGCACTATTACCCTGACCTGAAATTTCCTGAGTTCATACAACATCTTAAGCTTTTTTCCAGGTCACCAGATCATGCAGGAGGTTTCTTCTGGTTTCTTCCATCATTTACCCTTCTAAGCCCCAATAGCTGAATATCTAAATAAATAATTAAATAAATAAATAAATAGTTATGATTTTGACTGAATATTGATAATGAAATATTGAACAGGGAGGCTGGAGCAGAGGAACCACTGCGGCCCCTTCCAATCTTACCCATTCTGCAATAACAGGATTTTGAAATATTCCAGCATCAAGGCGTTGCCCATAAAAGGCTACATGACTTAATATCACATCTCTGCTTGCCATGTGAGCAGGAATCTAAGCTTCGTGTCTTCTTTCTCCCTGTGCTAGAAGAATTCATTAAATAATTTCAGAATCATTGGATGAAAGCAGAAGTAGAGGAGCCAAAACTTCTGTTTCTGTCTCATATTAACTTTGTTTCTGTTCTCTGACACTATGCAGGTGAAAATGCACTTTTAGACCACCAGAAATTTCTCTGAATGAAGAATAAAACCACACTGGCTGTGAAGGGGGAAATAAAGACACATTGGCAAGGACCACAGAAGGCTAAGACAGCAAATATTGCAAGAGAACAATCCCTCCTGTCCCCTCCATGATGTCCTGTCTTGTTCATGCCATAGATGCCAGCACACAGAGTGACAAACACATATTTTAACTCTCCCATAATAGAAGTTCTCAGTCTATTTTGAAAAACCTTGGATGATAAAAGCCGTGGGTGAAAAGGACCCCAGCAGTGACTTCTGCAGAACTCCATCTCCAAGGTTAAAAAAACATCATTTCATAATTATGGGGTGAGACTGATCTGGCAAGCAACCATCAGTCCCTTCAGCATCTTGTTCAGCAGATCTTTACCTTCCACAGTGAAGGTACCTCACAAATCCAGAACCATGGGTTGGTTTGGTGATGGCTTGATCTGCTCACATGCTGACCACAATGATGTGGCACTCATGCAACCAAAAAGGAAAATCTTTGAAGGGATTAAGCATAAAGTAACCAAGAAAGACATTTAAATGAACGTGGTACTAAACTACAGGAGATTTAAGGGCTGCTAAAACCAAAGGTCTGAAATTTGGAGGGTGTTGGTCACAAATGCAGAGCAAGGATCTTTCAGACCAGGCATGGGGAGTCATGACTCCACAATATGATGCAAAAGAATCATGAGGAGGAAGAACTTAATGAAGTAATACTTGGAGCAGTGGCAAAACCCCCTCTGAGCCAAAATGGGAAAGTTACTCCTATACATTTAGATTTCTAAAAAAATGTATATGGAAGTAACTAAGCCATGTTCACAGCTTGAAAAGTGAAGGCTTCTTAGGCAGGAAACATGTTGGACTCCTCTCCAAGAGAACAAGTGAACCTCTCCTCCTCAAACAAGTTCTTCAGGGAAGCCCAGCCTGTAGAGTCTCAGTTTCTGCTTGCCTTAATACTAGATCCATTTCAAAAACATGCATAGGTCAAATCAGAGCAGTACCCAAACACAAGAGTAAAATCTCAGTTCTTATGTCTGTACATAAATAAATACTTTGGCAAAATCTGGAGGAGCCATATACTTTTTCTATCTCTGAAAGGACAAAATCACCAGGACAGAAAAATCCTGCATGTTCAGAATCTGGTGTGCATCCACAGCTCCAAAAATGAGGAGAAAACATCTCTATGTCCAGAGCTGAGGGAATGAGATCTGAATAATTGTCAGTAGGAGAAAAAATATAAAATTCCAAAACAAGATTTTTCAAACTTGCTTTTAGGCTGAAACATGAATGTCAATATTTTACTGGAACAACGAAACACAGTTTTGTTGTTTAAAAAAGAGCAACAAAACAGTTTAATCAGAGCTTTTGCACATAAACTTCTGTTCCCACGGAAGAGCACCAGTTTGTTAAAAGCCAGGCAAGAACCAAAACAAAAGTCTAGATTATGACAAGAGGTCTCACTTGCCAAAGCTGATCAGATTAGCACTGCTCTCTCACACAGACAGTGCAGACCCCAGATAAAGCCTAAAATACTCACAAAAGGACCCAGCACCTGCACATAACAAATACAGAGCCATTCACATGGACACAGCTTTTTCTCTCCTGGTGGGGACACCAGGTCCTGGACTTCCACTGTGGCTTTCTGAGCCATTCCTGATGTACAAGGGCACACCTTTGGCCAATTGTTACAAATAATATGACTGCACAAGAGTAACAGAACAAATCTGGCCAGAGGCAACTGAATAAAACATGACTTCAGACAGAGTCCCTCTTGGTTTTGCTCTGTCAAGCAGCCAAGGCTACAGCTTGTAGCTGCATGAGGTGCATAGCTGAGATAAACAACCACTGGTGACATTTTAGGCCAGCTGAGGTAATAAATGAACGTTGACTTCCATCACTATCTCAGATGAGTGGAAAATATTGGTCAATTGGCAGCAAGTTTCCACGAGCTGACTTAGGATAACAGACCATGCCCTGCTTTTTCTGTGTTTTCATTCCGAGTTTTGAACAGCCTTTTTTTTGCAGAAAACCTTTAAACCATAGAGCACACACAGAGCTCCAAGGCATCAGAGCCAGAACTTGGGTCAGGAATGCTCTGACCTTGATACAGGACAGATATGGTGGCTGTAGATTACCATGGATTTTTCCATGCCAAAATGAGTTCTCCATGCCTCGCTCAGAAGAGAGGAAGTCATGATAAGCAATGTTTACGTGTGCTGCAAATCTCTTCAACATGAGGGCACAGCCAAGGACTGCCACCATTGTCTGACCCAGCACAGACCACCTCCAGAGGTGCTGGAGGGGCCATTCAAGGCAATTTTCCCTGAGGGATATGATGCACTCTTTGATGGGGTTTGCCTAAACCAACCTCCCTAAAAGTCAGCACATCCTCTCGCTCTGCAGGGCAGGGTTGACCACAACAGAAACAAACTCTGTTGGTGTTCACCTGCTGCAGGTCTGCACGACAGCTCTCTGAAAGTGGGAAGAACCAACTAAGTTCATCCAGATAAAGCCAGAGGGATAAAAAGGCAGCATTTGTCAACAGGGCTGCAAACAGTAGATCAGACACTGGAGTAGGATTGGGAGTTCTTTGGTAGAGGGACACCCCTGTGGTGAAAGAACCAGGCTAAAGAAATCTGGTCCAAAAGGATCTTTCAAATCATCATGTGGCCCTGCAGATACCAGACAGTGATTGAGTTTGTCTATGGGTTTATGGGTTAGAAAAGAGTTTCACAACATGACTGTGCTGAATTCCCTCACACCTGGTCTGCATCAACATTTCTGCTGCAATGGTGGGCCAAAGTGGATTCTGTGCCTGTCTGCTCTAAACTCCTTCAAAGAAGAGAATATTTCCTGCAGGTCCAGGCTTTCTTTTCATTTTGAATTCACAGAAACATGAGTTTCTTTGGCAAAGTTTCCTGGTTTGCCTTGCTGGAGTTGGAGTAACCAAAGCAAATGAATCAGGAGCAAGATGAGTAAGTCCATATCTATCCAGTTGATAACCATCTTACAAAGCTGTTCGAGGGCAAAAAAGTGCATTCTCCTGTATTGAATCAGGACATCATAACTAAGAAGTGTTCCAAGTTAAACACATTCAAAAACTCTTTGACTCATGTTTCACATTTAATTCTAGATCTCTAAAAAAGTTTACAAAAGTAAAGCTTGCCTGGACTAAACAACAGAACTGCATGAGGCACGTGGCATTAGCTCAGGCTTCTCTGGCCAGCTTCCTAAATGAAGTGTTTGGAAATAAGAGAAACACACAGATTTGGAAGTGGAATGGATAAGAGATTTAGTTTCTCCTTTTTTAACAGAGTCCTGGGCAAATCTGAAGGAGCCTGCAAAGCTTCAACAAGACATGCCTTAAAAGCAGCAGCAGCTCTGTCCACATAGACTGGAATTATTAAAAGCAAGGCAAAAGAGAAAGATTCAACACAGTGCTGGAGAGCTGCCGAAAAGCCCACATTTGTGATGTAGTGTTTGGACTCAAATCATGTTAGCAGGGCAAAATAAATCTGCAAAACGTAAGAAAGTCTGAGCAGAGCAAACGTAGCCAAGGTCCAAAACTCAAAATTCAAGTGGTGGATAGTTCAAAAGGGAACTATTTGAAACTCCAGTTCTATATAGCAAAAAGCTGGCTCTGCTGCCATGCTCGGGGTTTATTTTGAAGGTCACACATGCATTAGAGTACCAAGGGAGCAAAATCTGAGTGATCAACAGAATGGCAGAGCTAAGAGCACTATAAAGACTTCATTTCCCTCACAGGTTCTACAATGGGCAGCTCAGTTACTGGCAGTGAGGATGTTATTTCTAATGTAAATATTTCTCTTTCAGCACAGCTGAACTGGGAGGGATTATAACAAGTAATGAATGAACTTCCAAATACTTCTCCAAGCCAAAAACCCCAGTGATGGCATGCAGAGCTGAATCCTTTCAATCACCCAGAAAGAGATGGAGAGGATTTTGCATGGCTCTTCTTAATTACTAACCTCCAAATCTGCCAGCCATGCCTTTTCCCACCCATCTTGGTCAAGACAATTATTCTTCCAGGTTCTCACTCTTGGCCCACACCTCCATGGTCAAGTCAATGGAAGAATGACAACACCCACCAGCTGCCTGGACAACATCCAGCCTGGATCATTACAATGAAGTTGCATGAGAAACAGGATTAGGAAAGCAGGGAAAGTCTACTGATAAAGCTGCTTCATTTGTTTTGATTCGAGATATTAAAGTTGTTTGGTAAATATCAGTGGTACATGGGACACTTCCCTGCACCCTGAGCAGCTCCACAGGATTTGATCAGCTTCTGCTTTGTTGCAAAATCAGAGAGCTGGGGGGTGATAGCTGGGTCAGCCTCTGTGAAGATTTTTCTAGGTTTAGCTTTTGTATCATTTTCTCCTTGAAACTGAAGAAAACATTCCTAGAAATCACCTCCAATGTGGTCAGGATGGAAAGTTGTGCAGGACATTGCTGCTTGATTTACAGCACATCATAATGTTCTCATGCCTCGTAATAACATGAGCTAGCATCCATACTCTTAAAATATGGTCCAGCCAGATGGGTTTGCATATTTACAAGTCTAGCAGTGAAATATTCAATGCAGCAATTGCTAGTATCACATCCATTTTGTTAAAAGACACTCTGGGGTATTATTCTGAAAACTAAAAGGACCACCCTGTGCTGAAATTGCAGGATAACACTGGACTGTGCAAACTGACTTGGGCTTGAAGAATTTATGAATGAAATTTCAGAGTGTGGCTGTCCATATTCCAGTGTGCAGAGAAGGGACTCAACAACCAGGAAAGTCCCTCCCTGTAAGTACTGCTCATTTACCTGTCCCCTGAGTTCATCCAGAATCACATCCAAGGGCTCAGCCAGGGCTGATTTTCTCTGGAAGTCTCACATCAATAGATCTGAGATGAACAGGCCACTCAGGCCTCTCTGGAAGGTGACAAATGACACAGCAGCACACAATTTACTGCTGTCATAATATGACCACCTCTCTGGTCTTGTGACCATCTCCTTGGTCTGAGCTTAAAACCTTCGTGGTGTTGATGTCACTGATGTCACACCCAGGCAGAACCAGAACTCAGAAACTCCTCTTTTCTATTCTGTTTGGCTTCTCTTTCTTATTTGCTTGCAGGCCCTTGGCAAAACAAATTCTAGGGGGAAATTTTTGCATGATTAGATGTGAATAAAAGACACAATGTAAGAGTAATTAATTTTGAAGAGAACCATAGTGCTTGGGTGACCATGAGCCCTCTCATAGCTCACAGTATTCTGTGAGATAACAGAGATACTTTCTACTGTCTTCCAAAACAAGGTGTTTTCTGATCTCCAGGATCCTGTGACTGATGTGGCCTTTGTTCCCATGCAAATAAAGCCTTTAATCCTCTCCTTTAACTTTGTTTTTGGGCATGAGGCAGGTGAAAAACCAAAACAGTGATTACAAACTGTTCCCTGTTCTGGGCAGAATAATGACTGCAGAAAACACAACCCCTCTAGTGCCAAGCAAAATGGCTAAGGTTAGAATTATTTGTCATTACAAGTGCAGAAAGAATACTAGCTGCCAGAAGCTTTGTGCAGGGATGTGAAATACATACTTTTTTGCTCTTTTTTTTCTGTTTTGGCAACTAGGAATAATATTTTTCAATTGCTAGATCAACCCAAAAGCTGTGGCAAAGCAGCCTTAAAAGGATTCAGAGCCTGCAAGAGAAGCAGAGAGGGATTTGTGAGCAGCTCCACACACCAGCTTTGACCATTCCTGTGGATCCTGGGCCAGGTCCTGACCTCATTCAGACCCAGATAAATCCACAGCCATTTCAGTGGGGCTGTGGGGATGTGAGATCAGCCTTTGGCTGGACGTGCTGGCTGAGCTGTGGCAGGTGGGCACTTGCCAAAGAGCTCTGTAATGGGTCGTGTAAACACCAGGATTGCTCACAACCATTATGTAAGCTGCTGCTTTAGGGGAGGGATTTACAAAAGGCACTGGTCTCCATGGCTCTCCCACTCCACCCCTGTGCCATCAGAGGGATCCTGTGTCAGGTCCTCCCTTGCTGAGCACAGGTGGTGTTGTTTCTGGAATTTCACATGGACACTCTGTCTCCTTGCAGAAAGGGCAGTCAGTATTTATATAACCAGCATGCCCAGAATGAAGCAGACCTGGGCTTAGCTCTTACCCTTTCCAGCTCCTCACCTCATCCCTCCTGGCCAGTGTGGAGCTGCAGGGATTGGGAACAGCAATCAGCTCTGGGCTCTCTTGAGTCAGCTCAGAAAGGGAGAAAATGCCTCATGGAAAATAGAGACAAAATGATTGTTTAGGCCACCAGGCACACGGGTCACCAGGAAGGGAAAGGAATGAAAAGTGGGGAGGGTAATTCTTGAGTATGGCCTCAACAGCCACCCTTGTTCATCCCCTACATCAGCAAGTTCCTAATTGTCTAATCCTTGCATCCCTGCTCTCCCTCCCATCCATACACATCCTTACCACCATGCCAGGCCCTACTCCACTCCTCTTCCCTCCCATTTCATGTCCCATTGAGTCATGTCCGGTGACAGTAACTATAAAAACAGCCCAAATTAAGGAAAACAATATTCTATCCTGAAAGAAAACTGTCCACAATCCGCAGTTTAGTCTAATTCCTCACTCTTTCACATACTTTAAGAAACATGACCATGTTGTAACATGCTAAAAGATTTATTTCTAATATGAAACCCATATTTAGTATTGGTTTGGCAGTGGTAGGAAGGAAACCACAGGCAGCTGGCATGGATTAAGTGTTAGTTGCTTGATAAACCTGGAGTTGTCAGAACTTCCAACTTCCCTACTGAATCTGCTGCCATCCAGAGCTAAATATTTGAGAAGGGTATCTTTGGATGAGCAGGGCTTTGTTCTTCACATCTCAGCTGCAGAGATACCAGCATTTGATATGTTTGCACACATCAAATTTCTATTAAAAACAAGAACTGCCTGTAGCTTCTCTAACATTCTCTCTGACAGCTCCCTGGGAACAGCTCTAGATGCATTAGATCCCTTCTGGATCCTTCCAAATTATGAATATTGCAAACACAGTAGCTCACTGTTTCCTGGAATAGCTTCACTATCAGAAATTTCCACTGTTCCAAGTTAGAGAATGCTGAGCCTTTTTCCCCTGAATGCCAGAACCTGTTATTGACTAATATTCAATTGTTCTCTAAGGGAAATGGAAAAATCAGGTTTATGATGCTGCCACCTGAATGACTGCAGTGCTTAACACAGTGCAAAATCTGAATTAGATATTCCAAATTACTAAATTCACTTCCAGTGACTCACTGGAAGTATTGGAGCTTTAAAATCTTCATTTGGTAGTAAAACACTGGCACCCAAGTGTTTCCACAAAGCTTACATGGGAGGCTCTTGAACATAGGCCAAACAAATTAATTTTGGAATTTGAAATAACATCCAAATGGATTTTTTCCTATTTGTTCAGTTCTAGTCACCACTTCTTACTGACATACCTTCTGACTTGAAGTAGAAGTGAAGACTCTTTAAAATGTCTCACAATTTTTCATTTATGAAGTGTGGGACGGAACACTGAAAATTGAGATTATTGCCTTAAAAATGTCAGTGCAGGTGTCTTGACATTCTCCATTCTCTACCATGTGTCCCAGAAACAGGGGTTTGCTCTCCCTCCACTCCATGGAGGACTGTTCCCTCAGCCTTGGAAACCCCAAGCACTCAAGTGTCAGGACACTCAATCCTTCTGTGACTCCCAAAGAAATTATTTCATGTACAGACCAACCAAACCCAGTAACCTCCATATTCCCAATATTTGCCTTTTGTTACATATGGCTCACGTGGTTTTAAACATTTTCCTGTAGCTTGCAGTTCCACAAACTTTTAATTCCAAAAGCACCACAGGACCCCCTGATTCCAGGAGATGGTGCTGTAAGGAAAAACACTCCAGAAGCAGCAAGGAGATCCAAACCATTCCAAATAGCCTTGGGGTGTGTCCTTTACATTTCACAGCATCACCAGGGATTTATGTGCTTTTCTTCAAAGAAGAGAAAAAGCAGATTTACTTTGGACAAAGTCACCTCTGACAGCCATTTGCCACAAACCAAAGATGATTAAACAGAACCATCTCAGGAGCTGGTTCCTCACAGGGCACCCTGCTTGCCTTGTCGTGGGAGGAACACGTCAGAAAACAGGCAAGTAATCTTGGATTTCACAGCTCTAAATGCAATTTTATGGCAGATTTTTGTCACCCAACCTTCCATTAAAGCTCAGATATCAACAGTGTCAGATGCCAAGCGACCTCCCACAACCCCTTGGGGAGCAACTGCCACTAAACAAACAGATTTTAGCTTTTCTTGGCAACATTACCAGTGACTCCCACCAGAATGGGGCTGCTTGGAGCTCACCCAGAGCAGCTCCAATCCACCAAAGGCCAGGAAGGAGTCGCCCATGCAGCACTAATTTTGCACAGGAACCTATAAAAGGACCATGAACTGAGCACAGCTTAGATATAAAGCCTCTTGCAGCCTGGCTTCTGTGCATGGAGATGGCTTCACCCAGCACTGGCTGCCAAGGCAGGTGGAGGCAGCCCAAAGGAGGTTGGTCTGTGGGCATCCCTTCCTTCTTCAGGTGTGTTTCCAACCATGAAGTCACTGCACCAATCCTCCTGCAAATATTTCGGCCTTTGGCTCACTTTCCCCACACACACACCACCCCCCCCCCTTCAAATGCCACTAAATTAGAAGTGAGAAATAGGACTTGGAGAGCACATTTAACATAAGTAAAGAGATTAAGGGGTTTATCTGTCAACACTGCATTCCAGATGTTTTTAAATTAAAAGAAAAAACAGGAGGCTGAGATGTTAATTATAAGCTCTTTCCTTCCCTTTTAAATGTTTTAAAATATTGCTTAAAATACCTAAGTTTTTCTGTAGGTTTTGGAGAGGGTTTAAAAAAATATCAACGTGCATTTCAGACTAAACTTCAGTGTCTGCACTAAAGCTTGAATATATTTCTCCTGGTACATAGTATCAGAGTTCCTTTGCATAACCAACATTCGCAGAGGAGCTATTTCATAGAAATTTCTGTGTATGCCTTCACAAGTGCCAAATCTCAGGCTCAGAATTATATTGAATTCCACTGGTTTTCATCCTTGACTCTCAATTTCCATCCCTAGTCCACTTCTAGGAGCAGTGAAATCATGGACCTACGGCTGGACTTACAGCAAGCTTCTGTGACACTGTGAATAAGTTTTATAAAAAATCTGGAAAGGGGATGGGACTAATATAAAAACAAGAAAATCCTAATAGTGGTTAAATTCAGAATTAAACCCATTATAAAAAGGGGAGCCAGCCCCTTCTGTTTTACCCATCTTCCATGTGGGGGACATCTATTTTAATGTTCCTTGGGCTGTACCAGTGGCTTCTGGGACTTACTTGATCAGTTTGTGCTGAATTTTTACAGCCAGTTTCTCCAAGAGGAAATCTTTATTAATGTCTCATATCTAATACAGATTCTGCTCCTGTGGGCTTCATATCCTCTGAAAGGCAAAACAGAAGACAGAACTGAAGAGTTACTTCCCTGGGATTTCCTTGTGGAAATCCCTATGTCAAGCACATCAGATGGCACCACCATCCTCTTGCCATATGAGTGCCATCAATTAGCTTGATAAAAATGGTGGGAAAAGCTTAATTCCACTGAGTCTGGGTGTTCTGAAAGAGCAATCATTAATTCTATGACAATACCACGAGATTCTGAGCAGGTAATGATCTGATACAAAAGAGTTGAGAAGTTAATGTGTCTGTGGGTTTTTATTGCAATAATTAATTTTATCAGGAAAGAGCCCATTTTATTTTCTAACTGGAGATTTGGATGCTAATCCTCAAATTTAGAGTGTGTAAAGAGAGATAAAAGCTGATTCATTATAACATTCTGCAGAGATTATATGGAAGACAAAGACATAATCCCTGACCTATATTCCCTATGAACACACACTTTGAAAAATTTTGGGATTTCTCACAGGATTTTAAGATGTTTACTAGATTTCTACTCACACAAATCAAGCCTGTCACCCAGACAAGAACCCTGAGAAAGCTGAATATTTCCAAATGCTGGGCCATTGGAGCCTGGTGATGGAGGGCCTGAATCATGCACAGTTCATAGGGTCAATGTTGCAGTGAACCTTCTTAAACTGGGACAGTTTTACTGATTGTAGCTTCACAGATGGTTTATTTTATCCAAATTAGTGATGTTTATTGGAAAAGGCCTCGCCATGTCTCTTTCTACCAGAGCACTAACAACGTTCGCCTGAATTGGGGATATATTTCTTCATATGTTTAAAACAAATCCTGCTGGCTCTGCTACTTGTTCCAAAATCACAAATTCTTGGAAAACTTAACCACATTCTGAGTCCTTTCCTCTAACCTTTGGATCTCCTTCCTGGTGCCATATTCTTTTCCACAAACCAAGTAATTCAATCCCTCTCCTTGGCCACAGACTGTTGTTGAGTCTCTCCATGAGCAGCGGCACAGACAAGGGTTTGATCAAAAACTCTGATCAGCAGGAGTGATGAGATGTGACTGCAAAGAGTGACAAAACAGCACCTGGCTTGGAAGAAGGGATGGCAGCACTGAGGGCACTTCCCAGGATGTCCTAAACTATTCACAGATATTTCAGAATTCAAGATATATTCTGTCATAGAAGAGCTCCATTTATAGAAGACAATCAATGTCTTTTCTTACTGTTGATGGTATCTCAGAGTAAACCTGCAACATCCCTCATATGTCCCTTAACAGAGTACCTTTAACTGGCCTAAAATCCATCTTCCTTTTTCCACAAAGCCAGCTGACATCTTGAGTTCATATGAGACACACTGTGTTTTCTCTGGCATATCCCTGAGCCTTACTTCATTATTTTATATTTATGTGACAGCAAAAAAAAAAACTTTGCCATATGGTTGTATTGGGGCAGGAAAAAGCAACCAAACTCTGATGAAATCAATGGAGTTAACTGGAATACAGTACTGTGCATGAAGCTGTGGAGCACTCCAGGAAGATGAAGTTGCAGTGAAGACTCAGAGCTGTGCAAACTAAACTGCTTTATGAGGAGCTTTGGATGGAGTACAAGCACCTCTTTGTGTGTTCTCATGCCTGATAAATCTGTAAGTGGATCTGCCTCTCACACATGTACAGCTGGAAGAACACTCAGTTTTTAAATCTTCACTTATTACAAAGCATGGTGATCCTTTTTGCAATCCCTAAACACGTCCATATGCTACAACAATTTCAAACTGAACTGAAGGAAGATCTTACTCTCCTCAAGAGCCCAAGCTAGAATGAGAAATGGGAAGATCTTTGTGTCTGAGAGTGATGCCTCAAGTTCAAGTCAAATCAGGGTGTTGGCTCCTGTCCTTTTTAGCCAGATGCACTAAAACAAAACCAAACCAAAAACTGGAACCATGTCCTCTGGACAAAGAACATCCTGTGAGCTGGAGGCACAGCACATCTGGGGGCCTCATGTTGTTGCTGAGTAATGCATGACCTGGGGACACTGTCATTTTGTGCTTAACAAGTCTCCAGGGGGAAAGCTGACATTTGAAAGGGACCAAAAAGCTTCTTCATGTGATGCCAAGGCACCCTCTCCTGTTTCACTGGGAAGTGGGAGCATGTGAACTGCACAGGCATGAGCTCATGTGGCTACAGTGATGCACAGCCTCCCAGCCTCAGTGCCAAAAGCCTGTGCCAAGACACATGGCACCTCACAGAACCTTTTATTTTCTATTTCTGTCCTGCCCAGGTTTCCATCAATCAAGTTCAATCAAGTTCTGGACTGATTTATCAGTCAAGGTGGAGGGGCAATCAGAGAAGTTTCACAGTCGCTGCTTGGGATTAAGTTCATCAGTCTCATAAACTCATGGTGATCTCAGATGAACTCATTAACTCATTTTTTAATCAAGAATTTCTCTATAAGCCATTCTTTGCAATCTACTCACCAGAGAGGTAACAGGTGTTTCATGAGGACTTCCAGGGATGATGACTCCATCACTTCCCAGGGAAGCCAGTTCCAATGCCTCACCACCCTTTCGGTGAAAAAATTAAATTGCCTGAGGCTAAAAGCAGAAAAAAACCTGTCCCACTCAATATCTAAGGGCAGGCACTATGTGGGGGTGATCCACTAACATAAGAATTCCTTCCTTAAAATGATCCTGTATATCTTTGGGAATGTTCTAGATCACTGAAACCCTTCTTTCCATCTCTACGCAGTGGAAAATGTCCAAGCATATGTTTAGACCTGCATTTTCTCAGAACTGCTTACAATTTGTGGCACCCACATGGAGTGACCTAATTACTACCATGACCCCTTCAAGAAGGCTGCCTTGGCTGCTTGCATGTAGAACTCAAAAAACTTCCTGGAGCAGAGAAACCATCCCCAAGACCAGCTAAAGTTGTTTTCTGTCCCTGCCGCTTCCAGACGAAGCTCTGCTAAGAAGAGGTTTCACTTTTTAAAAGGAAGCATGTTCTCAACATGGTTTTTATAAACAAAACCACATCACTCCTTCAAAAGATGACAAAGGAACTTGCACGCATGATTGATGAAATATCCAAACACTCTTACAGGGGGAAAATGTAACAAACACCCGGGCAGATCATAAGCAACACATCCCAGAACAAGGCCTGACAAACAGCACGCAGCAGCAATTCACTTTTAGAGCTTGACAGTGAATATTTACTTAATATATGTTTATTTTAATTGGAAATAAAGAAAAGTCAGTGATGAGTCTTTAGGTACTGGTACAGACATTTCAAGCATCCTGAAGGCCGTGGCAGGCTAATTATTATTTGGTGTAAAGCATGAGAGCTCCCTGGATGTGACTGTGGAGGAAGAGAGCCATTGCTTTGGTTACAAAACTCCTTTAGAGGAGCTGATCAGGTTTCAGCAGTGCTGTGCAGACTCCCTGTGGCTCCCTGGCCCATGTGTCACAGTCAAAGCTGTGAGGTGGTTTGTTCCACACGAGGGTGGGAGGCTGCCAATCTTAAAAAGATAGTTTTTGTTATTTGCAAACTCAAAAATTGCTTTGGGCTCTCTGGACATGCCAAAGCCTTGATCAAAATCATGTCCCTTTCATGGGGACAAAAACATATGTTCACATTATCCCAAAAAGAAACAAGGGGGCATGGGGGAGAATGGGGAGGGAATCTTTTTTATCTTGGTTTAGCATGAAAATACCATGCATGGCTGCCAGTTGTTTATCGGCCTTTTCAGTTCAACAATATGTTCTTCCTTAAGGCCTTTCATTGAAGAGCTTTTTGTTAATCTCACTTGTATTAAATAACCAAAACCAAATGGGGAACAGTCTCAGGCTCTGCACTTGTCACATGACGCTGCTGTTTAAAGAGCTTTTTTGGTCACCAACTCACAGCAAGAGTATTCTGGAGAATCTAATTCATAAATTCTCACTGGTTTTGTTTGAGATACTTCCCATGTGATTCCATTTTTCTTTTCTTCCTGTGCCAGAGGAAGGAGCACAGTTTTTGCTTGGGTCAGTCATCTCCACTTCTCCTCTGGGTAGTTCTGCTGCTGGTTCCCTCTTTGCATGGTTGGTCCCTTCTTTACTTTCTGCCAAAAAAGTGAATAAAAACTCAAAAAAACTTAATGGGGGAATTTCAAGTCATGTCAAGAAATCTGATCTTGAGAGAAGAAGCACCAGGGAGAGAGAGATCAGGAATTGGAGTCAGGGAAAACAGCTAAGCAAAGAAAAACAAGGTGTCCTTATCTTCTGAAAAACACACCTATCCTTCAGCGTCAGATGATTTTCTGTGAACAAATACCATAAAGGAAAAGATAGTGGTTTGCATAGGGAGAAAAGTGAATCAAAACAGGGCTTTAACAACTCTCTCCTCTGTTCCAGTGAAGGCAGAAAACAGCAAATACAAACACACAGGATGCATCCCAGTGGGGGCAGGACAGAAAAGCACACAGGATATCAGCCTGTGTGACTGTGATCACAGGGACTCTGTCAATCATTAAGGCAAAGTATCTGGTATTCCTTCCTGCCCAGGTGAGTTCTCACACGAATTGTGGCAGGACTTTCCAGATGGATGAGCCCTAAATGGCCACAGGCAAAGGAAGCCATCCCTGCTGTTAAACTGATGCTGAGATGGAGCAGGATAAGGCTGTGAAGGGCTGGAATTTGGAGTGACAACAGCAATCAGGACACTAAAAAAGGAGAAAGCCATCAGTCATTTCTGTTTCCCTCCTGGCATCGTCTTCCAGGTGGTCCCGAGCTTCAGGCATCTCTATAATTTAAGGGTCGCTGGTATTTGTTCTTTCTTACTCTCCATCCTTCTGGCAGGGGCTTCACCTGATAGCAGCCACAGATAAGAGAGGCAAAGAACCTCCAGCCCCTGCCAACACCTGCTTTGCACAGGGAGGTGTCAGAGCTCCAGGCAGGGCTGTCCTTGGGCACTGTCAGCACTTGCAGGGCTCAGCCCTGACACTCTGCTCTCAGCTACAGAAGTTTTGAGTCCTGTGACCACTTCCAGGGTGCTGAACTTTGCTGGATGGGGACATTTATTCACCAAACTTATCCCAGTGTATTCTGACCAGCCAGCAGTCCAGCAACATTACACATTTTAAACCATTATATATTTAAACCATATAAACATTCACATGACGTTTGAAACCGTCCATAGTCCCCCTCAGGTATTTTGCCAAAATGGTTAATTGAGAAATAGATTTACCAGGCACAATATCTGCAATACCTCCTGACAAAAATGACTGGAAGTTGCCAGCGTTCAATTAACCTGAAAGAAAAAAAAAACCACATTGAATTACAGCAAGTGAGGAAGTTACTTCATGTTTTGAGCTCCTTTAATCTTTATTACCAGAGCTGTGGCTTTTTTTTCCTTACAGCTGCCTATCAGCAGTGCTCCAACAGAGGGCTTTTCCTTGAATTTCAATCAAATCTTCTGTTTCTTGAGAGAATTTGAAATACATTATTTAAAAATAAATATCCAAATAATTATTTAAAGTCAGTGCAATTGAAATGAGCTCACATAAAGTAAGGATGATGGATGGAGAGACTCGTGTTTTATAAAGGAATATTTACCACATGTCTTAGAAAATAGATGAAAGCCAAAGGGCCTGCAGTTCTTACCCTGCATTTCTCACTCCCCTCTGCCTTCCTCAGTATTTCTATGCCCAAGTTCTTGCTAGCAGAGTGAAGAGCTTTCTTTGGGCCTACTTCAGCTTTGAACTTGGTTCTCAGTCTGCTGGTGAGAGTATGAACATCATAACTCCTACTTAGGACAGAAATTGTAGCAAATGAAACTATGGGACAGTTCAACATTTAAAGCCATCACACCCAGTTATTTCTCTATCATTTTATCAAACACCAGCATGGAAGGGAAGTGTGAACAGTCTCCAAAAGGAGCAGGATGAATGGACCCTTCATAACTCTGATTTCCAGCTGAAGTCACTACAGTAGATATACTCGAGTTACTAACATGATGTTTTCCAGCAGAGCAATAATCCAACTCCTTTAGCACCAGGTGTGGATCCAGTTTTCAGTTCTCATCAAAGGAACTGAAGGAAGGATAGAATAAATGGGTATTTGCCCTCTTTCCCTGTGTAAGGCTATAAAGTATCAGAGAAAGATGAGCAATAAAGCTGTTGAACATCAGCAAAGAATGTCCAGTTTAGCAATGTTTCCTACCCTAGAAGTAGCCTGAAATGCCCAAGAGAAATTTTCTCATAATTCATGAGGGATGGACAATATGAAAACAGAGATTAGAGGCCTTTTAGAACCTCCTCTCTGTGGCTCCTGCAGCTTTGCTCCCCCAGCACAGGCTGCACTCACTGCACTGAGGTATCAGCTCTCAGCCTGCAGAGAGGGGTGGTGAGCAGCACAGGGGGAGGTCACACATCCCTTCCCTCCCAGCCCAGCCCAGAGATGCTATTTTCTTACTCCAGGCAGCCACTGCTCTGACAGACAACTGATGGAACCCCACAAAAATGCTGGGTCGTGGCTGACATTCTGGCCTTCATTCCTGCAGCACTTCTGGGCAGATCATCAGCCTTATCTCCGAGCTTCCTGCCCCATGTCACAGCCCTACTGTTGTTCAAACATAGTTCTGTGTTTAATTTAATTTCCTTGCTTTTGTTTAGCTTTGATAAAGGAAAGGAAATCTTTTCTAATCGGCTCAAAACAAGACCATTGACTCAAGACCAAGTTCAATGAGCTATCAGGGGCAACAGGATACTAATGGCTAATGCAAAAGTCTGAGAAAGAGTCATGGGAACAAAAGCCACTGGAAGGAGAACAACTTGTCCTTTAAATCCATAAAGAGGGAGTGGGATGTGGAGAAAAGTTCTGAGTTGAAAAGCCACTGCAGGAGGGGCTGTGACAGAGCTTGAGCAAAGAGGAGGCTGAGCTGAGAGGGAAATCACAATGCAATGAGCTGAGCTTTTTGTGCAGGTACATAGGTATGAAAATGTTTGTGTATGTACATTATACATACACATGTGATAAATACATAAATACACTTGATAAAGTGGTTGTTTGGTTGGGTTTTTTTTGCCAGGCAAAGGTACTGGAAAAGAAGGCTTACCTACACAATGACAGCACATCAAGGAATTTAACCCAAAGTATTTCTGCAGTTGAAAAATGTCTCCATTATTTCCCCCAAGATGTAGTCACATATATTCTCAGGACACTAAACAATCACTTAATGTTGATTTGATTGCACGTCAGTGTAAAACAAAAGAGTTTGAGAAATTGAAAATATAAAGGGCTCAGTTCTATCAATCTAGGTCAGCATCTAGAGTTTGAACGTGGCAGAGAACCATAAATACCTTCAGACCTGACAAACAGCCATATGACAGAGCCTCATCCACAAGTGTTTCCAGGAGCTTCACAGAACTTTGGCTCATATCCCAGAATCCCTGCAATTTTCAGGCTAGCTAAGGACAGAAGTGCTCCTACAAGTGAACTGCATAAAGAGTAAGTCCAAGTCATAAAAATATTGTGCTAGCAGCTGAGAAGGTTAGAATAAAAATGCAAGTGAAGAAACAGATTAAGGTCAAACAGTCACATCAGAATTACCCCGGTGTGGTACATTTACAGCTCCTTATCTCCAGCTGAGGCAATTTTTTATGTAAGAATTCAGATGAAAACCAAAGCTGCAGCCATCAGAACTCTTCTAATAATCACCAAGCACACTTCCAGCCAAATTGCTTCCTTTCACAGTTCTTGGTTCAATTGTTCTAACTCTTTTAAATCTTCCCAAGCAGATTTGCCCTCATTTTCTTGTCTCCATTGATGTATAATATTTGGTTCAGGTCTACCTTCTGACCTACTCCATGCAAAATTCCCATTGCACTTTAACAGCATCATATCTGCCATTAAAAAGCCTTGTTAGGACATCCAGCTTTTAATGTAGTGCTAGTTACTTATTTACTAGCTCTACAGGCCCAAAAATTCCCTGGCTCTTTCCATAGTTTGCTGAGATTGTCAAGGGCATTTTTTTTTTCCCATTAGGGCATTTTTTTCTCCATTGTTACTAATTAACATTAAGGGCCCTTGGTCATGCTCAGTCATGCTGTCTCTTTGATCAGCACCCAGGTCAAATACCACGAGAACAGCCTTTCAAGAAATGTTTGGCTGCTCTGTCTTCCATCATCCTAAATGCTGGCTCTGCCAACTCACTGGCCAGGGATTTCATTACCTTTATTATATTGGGTTCTTTACAGACTTCAAGCTCATCTTTATTAAATCTTCTCCACACATTTTCCCCTACATCCTCCAAAAACCTATCCCAGGGCTTTGCTCAAGTTATTTAGCGACCATTCTCCCATTTAAGCAGAGATCCAACAACTTGAAGCTCTGGAGCTTGGTGTCTCTCACTCTTTTGGATCTAAATGTTACCCACAGAAAAAGTAACATCATTATCACTCTTAACAAGCCTTACTTTCCTGAGGTGTTCAAACCCTTTAACCTCAACAAAATCTACAGGATTTACTGACTCACAAAAAAGCATTCCTAAGATGATGTTAAACTAACAACTGGGCTTTATTTCCTTCAAATTTAAGCATTGTTTGGAGTTAGGTTTTTTATTTGCAGTACCTTCTGGTCTACAGCTCTCTTCTGAGCAGTATTTCTTCTCTCTCATCACAGTTAACTCACCACAATGGTCAAAAAGGAAATGTAAACCATTCAAATTTCACACCATTCTGAGAATTTCACAATGAGTGTATTAATCCCACCCAGTCATATTAAAAGTCACAGGAATGATACTTAAACATCTCTCTGACTTAACCCTTCGCTGAGGCCAAACAGAGCAGAATGTGCAATGTTTGCCACTGCAATCAATTTGGTTTTGCACCTGCTTAATTAGTTTTTCAAGCTGTGCCAGGCCCTTTTTCTGCTGGAAGTCAATTTGTGACAAATGCACAAGGTTTCTTATACCTCCCTGAAAGCTAGAGAGCAAGCATACACACAGATATAGATATAGATATAGATATAGATATAGATATAGATATAGATATATATATAGATATAGATATAGATATAGATATAGATATAGATATAGATATAGATATAGATATAGATATAGATATAGATATAGATATAGATATAGATATAGATATAGATATAGATATAGATATAGATATAGATAGATAGATATCTCCTGAACACATTCCTGTCCTCTCCTGAGCTGTTAATGGATGAAGTCTCTCCTCTCTGTGAACAAAAACAAGGTTTTTTATATAGCAGTTTGGACATATTAGGCTGTAAAAAGAAGGGAAAATACTGCAACATTTCTTCCATTCTGGTTTCTCCCTTCTAGAGAATTGGGCATATTCACTCAGAATTTATTCAAGCTTCCAAAACCAAATCAGTTTCAGAAGCCTTTGAGTCTGTGTAGGCCCTCCTGTTTTCAATAATGCAGCAGGAACACTATCAGCCCCTGGTGCTTTATTGGTCCTGAGAAATGTAATTGTCTCTCAAAGCTCCTCAAAATGTGGTATTTCTACAAAAACAGCTGAGCTGTCTGGATTACAGCCAGTGTCTCTTTTTTCCACCTCACTCTTGAAGAGATCACAGTATTTTCTCTATTTCTTTAAAGCTACACCGTAATTTCCACTTTCATCCTTAGTCCTGCTCACTCATTTCTCCACACATGGATATTCTTGTAAAGTGTATTCACATTATTAATGCCTCTCTTCTCCCCTGTCATCTCTATTGTGTTTTATTACCTGACATGTCATTTAACTCATCCTCCACCTGTACTGTAATTCTCAGCATAAAGTGCCTTATCATTCTAAGACAAAAAATTGTCTCTGCAGCAGCCCTCTTAGCTTCTAGAAACAAAATTTCAGCTGCAAGTTCCTTCTCTATATTTCTAAAAAAAAAAAAAAAAATCTCTCATTCACTATCAACAGGTTTCTAAAACCTCAAACCTGGTCTCAGCTAAGAAGAGGAACATCTGGGGTTTCTGGATGTGTCAATTATTTTGTCTTGTCATGAATTTTGTTGTATTGTTAGCTTCTTTGAGGTCATACACTGAGCAACAGTCTCGAGTCTCTTTGGATATAACTTCATCCTTTGAATAAATAAAAGTGTCAGACTGACTGACATCAGCTCCATTTAATCTCACAAATGTTCTAATGCTCTTCACAACTGTTAGATGTTGCAGAACTAACTCATCCCTAGTACTTAACATTAGAAGTTCACTAAGAATTCTTTTGAATTCCATATAGGATGCAGTTTTGATTTCATCAGAAGGCAATTATTTCTAATGTAACTTCATATAAATCATTATGAAATAAACAAATTGTGTGTTATCCTTCTATTCTGGAAAAAAAAATCACTGATAGCTTCAAAACCAAGAACTTCTGAATCCTGTTCTTCATGACAAAAGTTTTACCCATTTCATGCCTTTGAGTCTTTTCAACTCAGTATATTTCTGAAGAGAAATTCATACTGTGGCTTTTTGAAATGGCAGGATGCTGTGGAGGTCCAGTCCTCTGTCTTAACACTTCCTTCCTGTATTATGAAAGTAAATTGGAGACAGTAATTTTTCAAACAATCGAGGCAATTTTGGATACTTACTAATTTCATATAATTTGGAGGATTTCTGGCCACATCAGCTCAGAAGTTCCATGCTTCCAAATCCCTGTCCTCTCCCTGAGGTCCTCTACCCAACAGAACTGACTTACAGGGTATTTGTTGTTTGAAGGTGTTTTTAAAAATAAAAATAGGACAGTGTTTAACTGAGCTTTATTTGTCCTTTTCCTACAAAATATCTGACTTAAGGAACACTTCTAGCCCCATCTCTCCTTCCAACATTGTTCTTGCAGTCACAGAAGCACCTTCCAGGACATCACAGATATGCAATGCACCTTTGAGGATTTTCATGCCAAGTGTTTGTGAAAGCCAAACTGGATATAGTCTGAAATGCAAAGTGTTTGAGCCAAGGCTCACAAAGTGTTTGAACATGAAACAGTCTGGAGCAAGAGATTGACAACCTTGATCCAAAGATATTTTCACATCATTCTCCCTGGATGCCAGAAATACACCAAGATTTCTTTATTCTCCCTTAGTGGAAAAGGCACAGGTCTGCAGGAGTGTCCCATAAGGAGGAGAGGGGATGTTTCAGAACACTTTATGCAATAATCTGGGTTTAGAAACACCATTACAATGAACAACCAGTGCATGCCTGTACCATTGTGCTCAGCTGAATGCAAGCAGACCAGTTCATTTCAGCATCATAATAGATCCTTTAATGTTCATTGCTGAAGTGGCTGTTTCTGTTTCACAGGACAAATTCCTACAATTTCAGAGACAGGAGTTTAATCCTGGCATTGAGAAGTTCAAAACATTAGTTTTCAACCTGTCCATTTGCTTAGTACGATCATGTTTTGACCAATGAAATACATATGAAATTCTACCGTTTATTTCCTTTTCTTTATAGGATTATTATTTTTTTGCTGTCCTGGTGCTTCAAATGAGACAACTTCTGTGAACCTTGTTTGGAAAGAGACACCATGTGCTTACACATCCCAGGAGTCCAAATTGTTCTGATGCTACACTTAAGGTTCTTCATTAAAAACAGCTGAACACAAATGCAAAGGATTAACGTCTTTGTTCCTTCATTATTTGATCAATATCAAGGTATAGTTGAGATTATTCAAGTGGGGAAAAGCTAATTTTTTTTTTTAATTATATAAATGCTTTTAGGACTAAATTCATGTGAACAGAGATGCTCACAAACTAGTTTGAAAAATTTCTGTTTATAGTTGGTGGCGCCTCTTAGTTCCTGAGTTTTGGGAAAGCAGCACTTACTGCAAGAGGACAGTGCACTTAAAATGTTCAAAACATTTTAAAAATATAGTTCCCTGAGTTCCTGATACTGAGGAAAAGCTTGAGAACAAAGATTTTCAATTGTGTATTTCACCTAAAAAACACTGGGCAAGACCCCTTGAATACTTCCTTTCTTTTCATCAAGATACGGAGCAGAATTATCATCTGACCTATTTGTGCAACAACAAATAGACCAAAAAAAAAAAGAAAAAAATTAGAAAGGGTACAGTTCTTTGCTCTCCTCCAAAAAAGGCAGCTTGGGACCCCAGCAAAGCCAAGGGGGAGCTCACAGTGATCTCATCAGCTGAACTGTGCTGACACTTTCCCTGCCAAGAGCAATTCTCTGCAAAGGAACTTCCTGGACAGATAAGGGTAGAGAAGCCCTCTGAGAATGTTGTTATTCCAAGGACTGACTGGTAGAACACATGGATATTGAATAATTCCTGGAGACCAGCTCAAGAGCAGGAGGCAGCTGGAGAGAGAGTGCTTCAGAATTGGCACCTCAAGCTTTGTTTTCCAAGCCCGTGCAACAGATTCACATTTTCTCCCTTCTCAGGGAATTTTCTCCCTTACAAATCCATCTCTCTGGAATGATAAGAGCTTCTATGAAAATAGATAGGCTATGATTAAATAATTATTGAGTTTACAGTGTTGGTACAATATTTCTGATATATTTTTAAGGGTGCCAGAGCAAGGCTGTATAATGAAAAATTGACTTATTAAAGTGTCATTCTACAGGTCTCTATTCACAGTTGTGATCAATGTAAAATCCTTGACAAAGGCAGAACTGAAATTCTGTAGTTTTCTTAAAGTTTCTTCAGTTTAGAAGGGTAATCAGGAACAAAAGGGAGGCTGAGAAAAATTACAGTAATTGCTTGAAGAGAGAAGTGGTTTATTTCTTCTACAAACTTCCTAAACAACGTTTTCATCAAGAATTGTAGTGTCTACTAAGAGCTTAACAGGACTGTAGACGGCAATTACAAAAGCCTATGAAGATTCACTATCTGCCTAGATTTGAGAGATTCTGGGACACTTCTTGCTCTTTTCAAGTTTTCATCCCCAAGCTTGCTAGGGATGGCTTCGTCCTTCCCGAAGGCCCCTCTCTGTTGAGCCAGCCAGCCTCCAAGCATCATTTTCCTATTAGAAATGATGTTTTTATTTCTCTCCTATCACGCTGAGCAGAGGGGGATATTCCTCCTGCAGCAGCTGGAGTGCAAGGCCTCTTGCCCTGTGGGGATTTGGCAAACCAGTTGCAAACTCAGTGGAGCAGGGAGTGAGGTCTGCAGAGAGGATGTCTTGACTGTAATAGCACACAGATCTCTCCATTCCTGCAGAACTAAAACCAGGCCACTGGTTTGCTTTTTTTTTTTTTTTTAAGAGACAATAGGTCTCTTTCTCCCCTCCTCCCAAACAGGCCAGGCACAATAGCTCCAAAATGAAAACCTTTTGTGAGTGCATATTATTTGGTTTCAAGCTGCCTGGAGTATAATGATGATTTTTTCAGCTCCTTGCAGCAGCTGCCAGCATTTCTGTGCAAGGAGATGGGAGTACTGGGTATCTTTGTGTGTGTTATTTGCTATTATTTTTAATTTATTTAAAAAAACAAAACTTTCAAAAGGCTGTTTAGGAAATTGGTGCCAGCCCTCTTGGTAACCCCAATGCATTTTCCTTATGGAAGGAAGTTCAGCAAGGAAAGCCAGCACTTGGATTTAGAGAACACTGACCTATTCTGTGCTACAATAGAAACTTGCAAGGCCTAGGGAGAACTCTGGAGAAAGAATGAGGAGTGGAAAAAAAGCCTCTCAGAAACCATAGAAAAGCTCTTCTCAGACTCATACAAGAAATATTGTTATTCAGAGAAGAGTAAAACTCACAATTGATTTGTCTTCCTCTCATCCTTCCCCCCATCTCAGCCCTTTTCTAAGAGAGGAGCTCCTGGAACTCACTTTTTGTGCATTCCTTGGCTGGGTCTGGAGCCAAGGGTGAGTAAGCACGAATGCATCTTCAGGTATCTGGCTACATAAGTGGTTCTGCAAGGCTTAAATTACATTTTTGGGGGTTAGGTGAGCAGTGCGAGTCCTCTTTTGACATCTTTGGTAAGTACTAGCTAGGAAAGAAATAAAATACAGTGATTTTCTTTTGCCATTGTTTAATTCTGCTTAATATTTTTTTCATTGCAGCACATTTTTGTAGAGATTTTTCTAATAATTGAATCACTTCACTCCCAGACAGAACAGAACAGAACAGGGACTTCACTGGCTCACTTTTCTGCCCTGCCAGGTGTGATTTTGGTTTCTGGAGCATGAATCCTTTGTCAAAGACTAGACATCTGTCCTACAGGTCTTACAGATCACTGAACCCAAGGGCTGGCACTCAACCATAACTGCAAAGGCTGAATAACAATCCCTCGATATTCAATACTTCTGAATAAATTGTCTCACTTGACTACAAAAAAAACTTTACAGCAAAACTAAGGCCACACAACATGGAATAGAGATCAGAATTCTGCCTTGAGGTAAGGCTGACCCAGGCTGATGGAGTAGTGCACCTCTAGAAAACACACATCTGTATTTTTTTGGCATTAAAACTTATGGTTTGCCCAGAAAATATGGTTTATAAACCTATTGCCTCAACTTGGTGCATGAAAGTGAAGCAGAACTGATTCATTCCGGGCAAAGGAAGAAGATGCTTGCAAAAAGGACTTTTAGTTTTAGGTTTGTCCTGTCTGAAGAGAAAAAAGGAGAGAATGCAAACCCAGAATGTTGGAATGCCCCATCTTTCACAGCAAGAACAGGATTTGAGGGTGTTCTGGCTCAGGGCACTGCAGCCAAATTCTCTCAACCTCGGCAGTCCCAGGCTGTGGTGGATTTTTAGCTCAAGCCTATCCCCAGCAGCCATTCCCAGTGTTGGCAAACAAGGGAGCAGGGCTGCCACTATTCACTGTCACAGCCTCAGCCAGGGGCCTCCTGCCTTGTGATTGCTGATTTCAGTTCATTTCTCTGATTTACAGTTTCCTGATTTGCAGGTTGTTAAAATACTTGTAAAAAACATTGGTCTGGAAAATGTTCTTAAATAATTATGTTGATGACTAAAAATCAGGCTGAAAGGGCTTTAATTCATAGCAGCTTATACAATAAGGGAGATTTAGGGACAGCTTTTATTCTTGACTCATATTTTTAATGTTTCATTCATGTTCATATCCTGTACTACAGACCCCAAAGTGAGTTTTTATGGCTAAACTCTCATTCTACAGTCAGGAACTAGTTCATTCTCTGGAAAAGCTTTCTTAGGCAAGTAACTCTTTCTTTCTGAAGGTTAGTGCTGTGTTTATGTCCTGGAGGGCTTGTGAGGAATTAGAATATTTTCCCCTTTGGAAGGGGATTGTGGGAATTGAAATAAAGGCTGGTGTTTAAATTGGGTGTCTAAGCACCAGTGAGAAACTGAGGTGGAGAGGTGCCCATTTAATTTTGCAAATAAAGGTCAGCACTGAGGCTGTGCTCAGGGATTTGTGCAGTACAGCCTGACACATCCTGGACCTGCAAATGTGCAAGACACAGCCAAGATTACTTTGAGTTTTGCCTTTGGTGTTGAGAGGAGAGAGATCTTCTGCCATTAGCCAGGCTAATGTCTAGGCCTGCAAGGGTGTCATCTCAAATTTCTTATTTAACCAATCCCAGCTGTGTCAAATTCTTCCTGCAGCAGAGCTGGAAGTTGGGATTAACCATCCAACCTCCCAAAATGTATGAGTGATTGGCTCTATTGTAAGGTCTGGTTAGGACCATTTTGACAAGTTTTCTGCTGGAAAATGTCTTTGTTAAAACTCTTCAGAAATGCATCTGTTACTTAATACCAAGACAACTCAGAATATCCTGAGTGAGGCCTGGCCAGGATGGAAGATGGGCTTTACCACATCCCGGGGGAATAAGTTCAGGCTATTGTGAGCTGTTTCTGGTTTTATAATGACTCCCAGCAGGGAAAACGCTTGAGATTCACAATTTTTCACCAATGAGATAAACACTCTCAGCTCAACTCCATTTGCAAGTCTTATGTTATTTAAAGGCCTCGAAGAAGTTGACACAAGAACATGACTACATTCAAACAAGCTTCTTAGGTGGGATGGAGCAGTTTCTGCATTAAGGGAATGTGGATTACAAGGGTTTGCAGTAAAAAACATCTTCAAGCAGCTTTGTAGGCTCCCATCCAGTGCACAGCACCACTCCAAGGTGCCAGAGGCTCAGGTGGGAGTTCACTCATTTGGAGAGAAAGAGAATTTCGGGAAGCCTTGCTAGTATGGAATTCCTAAAAGTTTGGAACTCTCTTAGAAGCTTAATGTATTAACAGAAGCATTCA
>VZTB01014683.1:11839-39647 GCA_013397245.1 Thryothorus ludovicianus | reverse complement strand
GGCCTCAGTTAGTTAGTGCAGGTGCTTGGTCTGCCAAGAGGCAGCTCTGGGGGGAGGAGAGCTGATTGCAGCTGAAACCAATTACCTCGATGAGTGAAGCAAGGAGAGCTGTGAAAACACTGTCTCCTGGTGTATTGGAAAGTTAGGTGTGCCCAAAATCTGATTTTGTCAGGATGGAGCTAAATGACATGACCTGCTGTGACTTGCCAGACTCCTCTTTGTAGGATGGAGCATCCTCCTTGTCCTGCTCTCAGAAAACATTTGTCAGGCAACATTTGCTTTGTTTCATCCTTCTACATCTCATCACACCTCCTTCAACACAAAAAGGACCTGCTGGAATGCTATGTTGGCCATCAGTTTGGAAAATGGCACACTGAAGGAATGTCCTTTAGCACTGTATTCCATTACTAAGGAAAAATATTTCCTCTGCTAGAGGAGCTGATGTAGCAAAGAAGAAACAATATCTTGATCAAAAGTTTTCATTGAATTTCAGGATGCAAGACAGCAAAATGGTGGAAGGTGAACTAGTTTTGAGAATGGAGAAAGGATGTTTTAGGAATTGGCATACCATGGCCTCATGTTTATTATGGCTAATAGAATGGAAGAGGAGAGCAACAGCTTCCCATTAACTCAAGGTGAATTTGCAAACTAGATGCACAAATTTCCAGGGTTCAGGCACGTAACATGTGATATTTGTAGTGCCAAGTAAACTCATCTGCTCAAACACTCTGAGATCAGCAAATTCTGCCCTCTCCTTTAGCAACTTCCAAAGCAGAAAGCAGTCTAATTTGCAATTATCTCCTTGTGTCAGTTTAATTTACAGTTATCTCCATGTGTGAAAGGGTGTGAATATGGAACCAGTCAGTTTTAGGATGGAGGTGAGGGTCTTGCCAGTGAAGAAGAGAAGTCTGCTCCAGTCTAACCACAACTTTTGCCACTTATATCCCTTAAGGGAGCCCTTAAGGAACTCCCAAGGATAAAGCACAGATGGAGGTAGGGAGTTTTTAAAGCCATTTCCACTTTGTTAATAACGTGTGTGAATATTAGATTTTATTATTTCCTCTTTGATTTTATGACTATTGCAGATTATTCAAAAAGCAAACTGAGAAAGTCATTTATTGCCTGGGTTTGTTTTGTTTTTTAAGCCTGTTACACTTTAAAGCATCATGAAGAGTTCCAGATCATACTCATAACAACAAGAATGCTTTATGAATTAAAAGAACTTGACTGCAAATCTGAACACTGCTATAAAAAAGGAGAGGTGGGAGTCCATGTGGAGCTGTAAGGTTCAAGAACTCAGTGAAATTTTGCTGTAACTCCTGACTGAAGCACCTCAAGGGTCTTTCAGCTTTGCTACAGCTGCCTGCCCTCTCCAAATGACCTTCCACAACTGGGTTGATGATCTTCTGCTAAAAATATACCAGGATAATGTCTTCCTGGTACTTTGGGTTCTTCTGGAAAACAGATATTCTTGGAGTACCTGACAGTCTCACTTTGAACACTGGCAGGAAATAGATATTGGAGAATACAGAAATAAAAAACTCAGGAAAAATAAGCCTTTTTTTTTTTTTTTTAAATTGCACCTGATCATTCTCATGCCATGATAGTGGGGACTAAGATTTGGGCAGGGATCCAAATTGGCTCTTCCTCACGAAATCCATTCTCCTGTTCCCACACACACATAAAGGTGAGCATTAAGTGTGATGTTTCAGTTTTAAATCTCAATTTCCTTGCTTAGGTTCTGAGCCAAACATTTCCTGGGGGAGAGACAGGCACAGAGGATGAGAATCCTTCCTCCAGGGTTCTTGTTTCCACTAAATGTGTGATGAAATTACAGATCATACTGAGTGGTTCTGGCTGTTTTGTCCCAGACAGTGACTAATTAAGCTGCAATGTGCCCCCACCTTGACCAAGTGGATTTTGTACAGCAATCTTCACTAAATATTGCCAAAATGCAGGGGGCATCATGACCTAAAACTAATGCCTATGTCACCTGCATTTCAGACAGCCATTTCTTCAGGCCACAGACTAGGTCTAGTTAAGTCACTATTTTATTTCCTGGTGGCTCTCTGGTTTAATTTAAACCAAAGGGTTTCAGTTAAAAAATTTACTATAGATATTTAAGCACTTTTTCCCACTTCCATATTCCTCCAAACAACCCTATTGATATTTCCCACCCAGAAGCAACTGCATTTGACTTTTTACATGATGTTTGACAACTTAAAATGCACAATTTGTGCTGGTTTTCCAAGTACAGTGGCTGCTAAGCCAGCTTCTTGTGACTTCAAGGATCATCTCATCAATGAAAGAAAAAAAAAAAAAAAAAAGAGACAGTGAAGTGTACATAAATCATAGTAACTTCAGATAATTGTAATTTGAACAACTGTGAGACTGTCAATCAAACAGATTGCTCCTGTCTAAGGTTAGCAAATATTTTTTTAAAAGGCTATTCTTAAAACATGCTGCTTCTGGACCTGAAAAAAGTGTTAATCCATAGATATGAATACCTCTACCACTGAACACACAATCCAAACAAGGATTAGATTTGCCAGTCAAGTAGTGACAGTAAAATTCTGAAGTACTTTCAGTGTGTCAGACCACTCCTGCAGTGAGAATTCTGTATAAATCATGGCAGTGCTCTGTGTCAAATGTTCTGTAGGAATAAAAGCCAAACTGAGTAGTAAGTGATTTAAATAAGGCTACTGGCTTGCTTCAAATTATTCCAAATTAAGTAATTTTTGAACTTAAAACCTTTGGCTTAAAATAAACCAGAGAGCCATCAGGGAAGAAAAACCTGAGTGCCATGAAAAGCGAGCTCTGAGTTCATGGTTATGATTCATTTTCCCCTTTTCCTTTCCATCCATTCAGGGGCCAGCCAAATGCATCTCTTACCTGGCCTTTCTTTACCCTGAAACTCAGAGTAATGGGAGGAACAGAGGAGCTGATGTGGCAGGATGTTTGTAGAAGGTTCTGCTGTGAGTGTCCTGTGAAAAGATATATATCTATGTATATATATATATTTATACAGGTATAGTGTAGTGATAGAGCCTAAACAATATGTCTGGGTGGTATTAATGTGGGATTTGTACAAAATCACACCACTCCATTTCTTCTAAGCTGGAGGTGGAGAGATCCCTCACACCCACATCCACACACACCCACGTAACCCTCTCAGAGTATGGCACAAACACCTGAAACCCCCCACGACTGCAATTTTTGCTGTTGATGCTCACTTTCATCACATCTAATATTTGCTCTGAACTGCCTGCTTCTAAGAACGTCACTCTTCGCAACGTGCGTGGATATTAATCTTCCAAAGAGGAATTCCAATGGCAGAGTGGATCCTTCAGGCTAACACAGGGGAGGTGATGCCCTGCCTGTTTTTAATTAGAGCCAGCTTGCTTAATGAGGTAATGTTCTGTTGTGCTGGGTTATCTCCTGGAAGACAGGGCAGCAGGCAAGCTGCTGGGGAGGGACACTTGAAAAACATCACAGGCAGGCTGTTTAATGTTAGCACTATCATTCATCACCCGGGCTCTTTGGAGAGCCTGACAGAGGGAGCACGTCCTGTGGGGACTCCATCAGCCTCTGGCGTGCTGCTTAATGCAATTTAGCCAGATGTATCAAAGCAGCAGGCGAGACCCTGCTATTTGGACAGCATTTACAGCATCCTGGGCAAATAGTCAGGAAATGTTCAATAATGTGCCTTGCACAAGTGTGGCAAGAAGCAGATTCTTGGAGTGACGGGTTGCCAAGAGAAATCCTGGCAGTGCCTCACTCCAGCTTTTAGTCACATGCTGGCTTTGTTGTTATTGTTTGAGGGCTTGTTTTTGGAAGGCCTCTCTCAGTCTGAGGTTTCCAAAGACCGGATTTAAGGTGTCTTGAACACGCCCATCTGGTTCCTGATCAAGAGGATGGATGTGAACAGCAGGATCCCTCGTGGATCTGGGCACGGGGCCTTGCCCACAGACAGAGCAGGGCAGAGCTGAGTTTGCTGCTCTGCAGCAGCCCAAACACTCTGCTCCCCATGCCAAAGGGATCAGTGGGGTTTGGGCAGTCACACAGCAAACAACAGTACAGACAAGGAATTTAGTGGGGCCTCTGGCTACATCTCTGGGCTACAGAATCCAGTCTGGTGTGCTGACAGCCTCTGTTTTGGAATCGAAGAGGGGTTCTGCAGAGTATAGCTCAAGTACACCTAACTGTTTGACCCTGAAATAATAATAATTCCCAAATTCTGCCTTATGGACCTCTTCCCGAAAACTTGAATATACCCACAGACCTTGGTTCTCAGTGTGGAATGTTGTGTCTGTGAGATCTCTCCATCACAGCTGGAGGATTGCTCCCTCAGGAGAGCAGAGCCTGCAATAAGGACAGCAAATGGGGAAAATGGGTTTCTGCTCTTTCTGCTCCATGTCCTGCTGCCCAGGCAGGTGGCCACTGCCACCAGCTGCCAGAGAAACCCTTGCCATGATTCGTGTGGCTGCTGAAAGCAGATGGGGTTTGTGGCACTGGTGTTTTGCTATTTCAGTCTACAGTTTCTTTGCCAGCAAAGGAAGAAAAGACCATGGTTAATGCACTGCCCCATGGGCTGCTGGCAGAAGATGTTTAACTTCTAGATTGGGAAAAGTTCCAGTGGGCCTGGAAAAAGAATAGTTGTGATGTGTGTTTTCAGCCTTAAGGCCAAAGCCTCATAAAATTCCCAACATAGAAGCAAAGCTTCCCCTTGCACCAATTATTATTATCATTATTTATTATTATTATTGTTATTAACAAAGCTCTACCCAAAACCACTTTTCTGAGGAGACCCCCCTCACTTCTCCCAGGAGCCAGAACTGCAGCTGGGGTGAGGGACAGACGCACAACCCAGACACCTCCCCATGTGCTGTGGTGTCAGCTTCACCTGTGAATCCAGCTTTGGCTCAGGACTGGTGCATAAAATGTAAAATCCATCTGGGCCTTGCAGTCTTGGAAAGCTCTTTGATGGTGTTTCCAGCAACAGAAATGTAGCATGTGCAGCACCTCGCATCCTGCTGCTAATAAGTCTGCTTTTACACCACTCTGCTACACTTACTGCCTTTCATTTACATATTTTTCCAATAATCTTTTAAACAAGTGACTAGATGACCATAAATCCTGGAGAGTGAAGAGTGCAGGGTATGTTGGAAGAACAAGTGCTTGGGGCTGAGTTTAACCCTCCAGTCCCCACTAGAAAAGCCAGGGCGAGAGCAGCAGTGTCCTGCTGTGTGCCCAGCAGAGAAGGTTGGTAGAGAAGGGTAAATGCTTCAAAACAAACAAAATTTCTTCTTGTGCTGTCCCAAAAAAAATACAAAATTTGGTGCTGCTGCCAAGCCCCAAAATGCAAATTAATGCAGAATGGGGAATTCAAAATGTTTTGCTAGAAATACACTCCATGGCTCTGCATTGATATTTGACTGTTGATAAAATCCCAACCTGGATTTAGCAACCAGGTTCACTAAACCAAAAGGCCTTCCCTATTTGATGATATTTGATGAGGCAAAGGCAATCTGGTACAGCTTTTTAAGGCAGGAAGAACAGGGACATCTGGGTGGAGTGTGTCAAACAGCAGCACTATCCAAATCCACAGACTCCTATGACAAAATAAGGGTTTATTGGGGTGGGAGGGTACCATCAACCCTGAATTTCTAGGTTTGAGTTCTTCTCCCTGCTACCCCTAGAATTCAGCCTCCTCACTGTGAGACTCAGTGACAGCTTGAAAGATTGTCCAATATATATTATTATTTTCTATACATATATACACATAGTTGCTTCCAATTACCCAGGAATAGCTGTTTCCTCTACTGAGCCAGCTGCAGAGATGGCTGAACAATCTGTCTGTTCAAACACACTTCAGTCAACTTTCTCTAGCTGATTTGGCAGGAATTTTTCTTCCTACGACTGGATCTCCTCCAGTAACAACTTAGACAGCCTTTTGACTTTGGGTCATGGCTTTATGACACAGAATCCTTTCATTTGTCTCTCTGCAAGTAATGATGGGAAAGCCAAAGCACTGCATGGCCCTGGTTGAGAAAGGACCATTTAATTCTTTGTGCCACATATCCAGGTGTCACAAAGCTGATTTTACACCACAAAGTAGGATGGATTATCTGAAAAACAGGGTTTTGGACTGGCCCTCAGAAGTTCAAGCCCTGATACATGTCCTGAATAATCACCCATTTTTGCATCTGCATATATGGAAGTAAATGCTCACCTCAAAAGGTTTCTGTAAGGGATGATATCTTGTTATGAATGGAGGGCTCAGTGTAATGACAAGCATCAGGGGAAAGAAATCTCAGTTCCAGGCAACCAAGAAAGATCTGGAAAAAGATCTGCCAGCATCAGCCAGGGTGAGTGGGAAGGGACAGTGCTGTCATCCAACTGTTCCACCTTTCCCAGTCCCACACTTTTGTGACAGTTCTGCTCAGGCTATGGCTGTAAAGGCTACGAAAACTTCTGGGTAGGTTACAGCACATGCATTTTATATGTGCAAATTTACCCTGCTCTGTCTAAAACTTCAGCTTGGAATGACAAACATTTATAAATATTTCACATGCCCCAGATGAGGGGCTAGAAGAAAATGTGGCCTTGATTAGCAACTGTTAATCAATTTCCCTTTCAATTAAATCTTGTTTTTCCAAATACAGGGTGAGACGACTCAGTTTATAATGTTCCCAAAGCTGATGTTGCTGCTTGGCATGAGGAAACCAGACCCCAGCCTCCAAGGCTGTCATCCTAGGAACTTTCACAAACAGTGAAATGCTATTTCGACAAAATCAGCACTTTTCTGCAGCCATTTCCATGATGTCTTTGGGCAATCTGCTAGGATTGAGTTTGATAAGGGCCCCTGATCTTAGCAATGCAGCTTAATCTCCAAAAGCTGGATTTCAGCACTACCTAATCACATCGGGCTCCTTTGCCTTTGCCAATCCATTATGTTGCTGCAGGCTTCAAAGATTTTGGTGGCATAATGACATCTTCAGACCTACCTTTATGTATTTCCAAAATTCCCATCCATTCCCATGTGCCAAAGCATATCATATTATTTTAATTGCCAGCTTGCTGCTTTAGGGGCACCTTCCTTCATAACTTCTTCTCTGCTTGTAATGAGGAGATCTCTTGCAGATGCAGATAATCAAAAAGATTACAATCACTCCAGAAACACCTGCATTGGAAATAAGTCTGGCTTTTATTACTGTGAATTCCTACTGCTGACAAGCACAGGGAGGAGAGAATGGGGGAAAACCCAAGATCCCTTTGCACAGCTGGAATATAAATGTGAAATTTTCTTTCCATTTATTTTTCTTCTGTAAATGGTTTAGCTGCTATTGATCAAGATTACCACCAAATAAAAATCAGAATCTACTAGCTTGTGGTGTTTTGTGTAACACACTCATAAAACAAATTTATGCCTTCACAACTGGAACAGGCCCTACTTTTTTGCTAGGATATGTACAGAACTGGAACTAGTGTTCATTGTCAGGGCTCAGCAAACAGACATTCAGGAGCAGGAAGGATCCTGTATTGGGATTCCATATTGCATATGGAAGACAAAATACTCTAGTTGTTCCCACAGCCTGCATCATCTTTACCCTTATGAAATTAAGGATAAATATAAAAGAGCTCACTAATTGTGATGGATAGGTATAACAGGAAGCAGAGAAGTCAGAAGTATTAAGGGAGCAGAATAAAAATGTGTAATTCACTGCCGGGTAAAAAGGCATTCTTAAAACTGTTGCAAAGTCTTCAGTTAATATCCCTATTACTGTGAATCTCTTCTCTCAAACTGTTGGGTAGATGCCACCACATCTTTTCTGAGAAATATGAAGTTTTCAACCTTTACCCCACAGTGGCAAAGGTGACACAGTATTTCAAAATTCCAAGGTTCAGATAATCAAAGATCCTGGGATCTTGAAAACTGGCAAAACAAGAAATAAAATGCCATCTCTTACAGGAAGTGGGAGAACATCTGTGTCCACCAAGGACAGAATGGCAACAGTCTAAGAAACAGCTCAAGGCACATTTATCAAGGAATGCTAATTTATTGGAGTCTGCTATATCCCAGGTCCTGGACACAGAACTTTTTAAAAAGTAAGTATTGCATTTAAAAGCCATAGAGGATGTTCACAATTTTTCTATTTTTTTTAAGTAGCTGCTGAGTGCTGCTTCTACAATTATCTACTAGCACAGGAAAAAGAAAAATCAACCTGTCCTCCTGTCTCAGGACTGAATTGTCACTGCACACAGAGTCAATATGAAATGGTTCAAGTCCACAACATCCTGCCCTCTCTCAGTGGATAGCAGCTCAAACCCAATATATGTAAAAAGAATGATTTAGTGGGGATAGTCTGTCCCACTAAATCTCTAACACAAAAATCTCTAACACAAAAGCAGAAAATTAAGCCCCTTTACTGGCTCTTGATACTAATATTTTCTTTTACCTTCTAGAGGTTATTAGCTTAGCTACATTTTCAGATTCACAAATGAACTGGCACAGTTACTGACTGGTTTAAAATGGATGTATTTGCCATGCATATACATGTAATTTCATTTAAATAGCTTGGAATTGGTAGTAGACAATTAAGAAAAGTAATGGCTCTATCAGAGAAGATGCTCCATTAACAGCAAGGTGACACTTCATATTTTGAGCAGAAGAAATATTTAGGGCCAGATCCAGCAAACCACTTAGCTACCTACAGTTCAAGCTGGATGTGTTACAGATATCAGAATCCAAGAAGGCAAGACACAAACTCCCTCTAACCCGACTGTTTCTGAATTTTGCATTAAAGACACACAAAATAAAATATGCACAGAAGTTTAAGACCACTGGAAAACACGGCAATGCCTTCTGTGACATGAGTAATGTTCTTTCTGGTCCTGGCAGCTTCAACAGGAGAGCTGAAGAATCCCCTTCCCTCATTCTAAGTTGTCTTCCAGTATGAAATTGGAAGAGGTGGATCAGAAGGACTAAAGGAGGATTAAAGAAGGTTTAGACCTGGGCAAAAGAAGGCTTAAAGTGCACCTCTCCCACTTCATCAGTTTTTCTCCTTGTGGTCTGCTACAGAGGAGGCTGTCCCTGCTGTGACCCCCTGGCCTGGCCAAAGGATGGAAGCAGCACCACAGCACTCCAGGACATTTTTGGGCACCACCTCAGCAAGCTGGTTAAATCCAACATGCAGGAACCTTGAGTAATCTGAACTAACAAGAAGGGAAATACTTCAGACATCCTCTCCTCCTTGCCATTTCTCCTGGAAGCCTTTCAGAGCCTTCAGTAAGCTGGCTGAGGTCAGTGCTGAGTGACCAACTCTTCACTCAGCACCCAACACACGTCAGAAATGGCAGCTCAGGGGTACTCACTACATTGATAAGTGTTCAGCTGTCACAAATAACCATTTCATCCACTCACAACCAAGCTCCATTTCTTCCTTCCAGAGGACTGTCAAGGTTGCATGGCTGAGGGGGTGTCTGAAGACAGGCTGCAGGAGCAGAAGGACTTTACTAGCAGGACATAGGAGGCCACTGAAGTAACAATTGTTGCTGATTTCAGTGTACTTAAGTCAGACTTAGCCTGTGGTTAAATATACAAGTCCTTTGCCCTTTAAGGCTTAAAATAAATTTACCTCAAACTACTGCATTGGCTTACATTACAAGATAAATTATGAAAAATAAGTTGGCCTCAAAGCATAGTTTTGCTTAGCTGCTCTGGGCATGAACCGTTTCACTTGGCCTCTGTTTTCCAGACCACCTATCTCCCTCACCAGGAGGATAAAGAGAAAATAATCAAGAGGGGCTGGAGCCTATTTAGACAACTGGTCAGCTCCTTGCAAAGGGCTCCTTCTCGGGTAGAAGACAGAAGATCCACCACAGAGGAAAAACAAAGCCTGCTAAAGGCTGATCCTGGTGCTGATTTAATGCTCAGATGTCACTGGACAGAAAGGACCAGGCTCATGGCTTTGACCAGGAGTATGGTCAGGATCTGTGCCTCCCTTTTTCCTCTCTCCTCCTCTCTTTCTCTGGCTCTCACCCTGCCTTCTCCCTCTTCTTTACTACTGCATTTATGTAAGTGCTGAACACACACAGAGTCTTGCACACTACAACTCTCATCACACCAATCACTTGACAGTGATGATCCCAGCACCCTTTATGAGCTCTGTAACCAATTACAGCTGAAATCAATATGAATCCATCAATATAAGCTCTTAAGCTTTACAACCATGGAGCAGTGACAGGCACGGCCTGCATCTTTTCTAATAACACAATCTAGCTGACTCAAAAGGGGAACTGTATTAAAATACAGTACTGCTACAGTTTGTCATCTATAAAATGTCATACATGACATGCCATATATAACAAGAGGGAATGAACAAACTACAAAGACACCTCTGTCAAGGCATTATTGCACAGCTATTGAACAGTGCCTTTCAACAGCAAATCAATCACCTGATCCCTTAAATGCACTTAGCTGCAGAATTACTGCGTTTTTTATTTCTATTCCAAATATTGGCCCAGGATTGCACCTCCTTCCCAGGCTTTATGACAGCTCTGCAAAGGTGACCCACACTTCCTGATCCCACCAGCAAACTCTCAGTGGCTGCCTTGCTGCTGCCTCTGTTGGTCGATCCAGGCAGCTCTGGAACAGCAGACAGGGCTGAAATGCCTCACTCGCATTTCACATGTGCCCTGCACTGGGTTCATGCCTAGACTTGAACGATGAAAAAGAGAAAAATTAAAAAAGAATTTATGATCTCATGAACCTTGAGAGCAGAGGCCCTTGAGCATCTTGTGAATGACAGCAGCACTCTTAAGTCTGGATCCCAGCCCATGTTTTCCATCCAAGAGGACTGAGCGATGTTTGGAATTACAGAGTGAGGAATCTAAACTAAACCAGGTGTCTTCCCAGTTTTGCCAAAAAAATAGTTTGACACATACTAGCTTATAAATAGATGGTTCTGCCAGATCAAACAATGATATATTACACTGACCACTCAAACAGCCCAACAATGAAGCAATTTTCATGAGGATGCGATACTTTTTTTATTTTTTTAAATTGAAAATAATAAACAGATTGGTTTGTATTATCATGAAAAATGTGCTAAAGGGTAAGGTCTGTGGAGAAAAATCTGACAAGTCATAGGTCATAAAAGTTTCAGTTCAAGCTTGTTCATATTATAGTGAAATAAATTATTGCTGAAAACTTCTTTCAAAGAGTTCCTTTTTGATTGGGTCTTGGTTTTAAGATGAGCAAGCACTTTAAATGCGAGCTATTTCCATTGTTTGTGAGCAATAAACATCAGGCTGAATAGAAAAGCAGAGACCAGAAGTTATTCCCACTTGTGTAAAAGTTGCAGAGTGTTTCCTTCCAACCACAGAACACCCTTTAGCCTTCATCTAACTATGATTATCCAGATCACCTGGTCACATACAGACACCTGGAGAGGGAGTTCTCAGCATCATACGAGGCTTTTCTTTCTCCTGCAGGTACAACCCAGAAACCCAGCTGGCACTTGGGAAAATTCAATTCTGATGTGACTGACTCCATTACTAAGATTTGATTCCTTTTACTGGAACTGTTTGCCATTTAATTCTCATTTTGTTCTTTCTGGAATGAGACTGTTTCAATCGTGATGAGCAATGTCTCAGACAGGACAAAAGAGATTTTGAGGGGGAATGTGATGTGGAACAGTGTAGCTGCATAGGACCAAAGAGTGTCTCGCAGAGATGGTGTCTGAGGCAGAATTATTCAGTGTAAATGATTCATGGAGAAACCTCTTCTTGCTGATAGGCCCTGGAGAGATGCCTGGATACAGTGATAAGGAGCTGACAGGGAACCAGCCATGCTCAAAAGCCTTTCAGTTCATCTAAATCTGCAGAGAATATCTCGTCCCACATTTAAGTCTTTGGGACCCTTCCAGTCATGTCTTTCCTTTCTGACAGTCTTCCAGCTCCCTGGGACTTTCTGGCCCTCCTCAGCATCCTCTTTCTTCTTCTTCTGCTCTCCCAAGGACAGTTCTGTTCTTTTTTCAGCTCATTCCACTTCCACACAGGAAGTTCCTGGGGAAGAGGCCGCAGGTGGAGCAGCCCATGCTGGCTGCCATCAGTTGTCCCTTGTCCTCAGTCAGGACCCGCTGGATCCTTTCAGAATAAAGTTTAGACCCTTTAGAACAAAGTTTAATCCAACACAGCAGACTCAGCTCTCCCCCAGTTAGTTTCTAGCAGAGCTCTGTGCTCCAGCACATGCAAGTGCTCTAACACACATCACATATTTTTCCAGGCTCCACCGCAGTGTCAGGCTTAATGAAACACTTAATTATCAGACCTCAGAACTCAGGATTCCCCAGCCAGACAAATGCATCAGGGTCTGGCTGTGCAATCCTTCCTCTGCCCAACACTTGCTCCTGGGGACAGGTAAAACCAATAAGCTGAGAAACAAAGAGGCTGCATGGCTATAGACAGGAGTGAGCTCATGATGGTAACTGGTTCTGCCAGCCTAAGGAAAGCCTGGCCACAGGATCCAAATATCTACTTGGCACCTGAGAAACACGGAACTGAATCATTAGTCCAAGAGCTAGAACGGGAAATACCAAAATCATTGCATTCCTTGACTGAAGGAGTCTTGCCCAGAAAAGGCAGATCTAGCTGGAAGGGGAGAGTCTGGTGCAATGGGACACAGGCAAAGGTTGGAGACAAGAAGACACCACTGAAATGTCCCTGCTGGAACTTTGTTTTTTGACCCTGTTCCTGCTTTCAGAGCAGCTCAGTGAAGTCCATCATCAGCTCTACCCCAGCTCTGAGAGCTCAGCACTCTAAATTCTCAAGTACCACAAAAATTTCCATCTTTTGGGCCAAAGAACAAACACTTCCAACTATAGCGGCAGCATGAGGGTTTCACAGTGCCCACATCACAAAGAAGCACAGGGGCTTTAGCAGCACAGGTAATTTGTTCTGTATTGAGCACAACAATTCACCCAGGAGTCGTTTCTCCCAGCCTGCCAGGCACAAAATATCCATTGGCTTCCTTTTCCATTAAGAATTTAAGATCTACCTGCAAAACATAAAAAGCCTGCAGCATGGCAAGCATGCAGAGTAAGAGGAAGAGTGCCTGTGTCTGTCACCACTGTCTGTAAATCTCTTTGGTAGCTGGGAAGTTGTGAGGTGGCAGGTTTTCAGTGCTGATCAGCTGTGATTCTGACATGGATTGCATGGCTCCCTGGGGTTTTTTTGTCAAACCTGCAAAGCCACTGAAACAATAGTTCTGGCTATAAGAACTCTTGCAGGGTGGAGTGAAGAACAAGAAACCATTGCTGGAGAGTATCTGGTGTTGATCACAAAGAGAATAAGTACTATTTGCCCAGAGAAAACAAGATTTTTCCACTAACCTCTTGTTTTGCTTTCTCAGCAATTTTTTCTGTTTTCTCTAGTCTGCAGCCCTTCTCTAGCCAGTAAATTCAATATCTTGTGAGATCTAGAGAGAACAAAGTCAGTGCTAGACAGACAAACAAGGAAGGGGTCAATTATTGTATTAAAATCCCCAAGTGCATTGTTCTAGCACAAATTTCACATTTGCCTGCACACGCTTTTAACTGATTCTTTACTTTGTACCTTATAAATGGGCACCAGATGCCAGAGAGAATGATCAAAATTGCAGTGAAACTCGAGATCAAATAAGTTTTTCCCTAAACTAAACCTATTTTTAAAATATCCTACATGCTTTCCCCTCCAAAGATTTAACAAGAAAAAGAGCCTTTCTCCCAATCTGTCACCTTAAGAGCTGCGCACACAAGTTGCAAAATCTCAAAGACTTTGTGACTCCCTCTCAATCACTCCCCTCTTGAGGCACTGGAGGGACTGGAATTATCCTTGTCTTAAACTCACGCATCAGCTTTCCTTTCCCAAACACAAACACCCAACAGCTGTAAAAATGGCATCCAATCAACTGCTGACTCTGGCAGTTCTGCAGAGCTCCTGCTCACGTCCATCTGTCTCCTCCTGCCACGCTGCAGCACACCAGGGAGTGCTGGGGAGGTAGGGCACAAGTTGATTTGCTACCCATGTGTGTGGGCCAGTAGCCAAGTGATTGCACTTTACAAGCTGGCCACAGCTCCACCTTTCATGTCGAAACATGGGGAGAATTAAGCAACTTTTTAAATTCAATAATTCTTCAATCGATGTTCTTTTGTTGTTTACTTTTTTCTTCTAGAAAACTTTTTTTTTTTTCATTTTTTAATTAGAAACACCTTGTTTCTCTCCTTTTAAAACCCTCCTGGACTGAGTTAGGTCAAAGAACAGCAAGTTCTATACAAGTAAGATCATGTTAAGTTATTGAATCTTCTTGTGAGCTATCTGGCTGCCTGCAGTGTGGCCAGAAATTTTTTTTCTCCACGTATGAACAGAAGAGATACTGCAAGTCTTTCATCAGACAGTGCCTTTTAAGAAAAAAGTCCTTTTGGATATAACCTGTTGCCTCAGATTTACTTCATGCTCCTTCAAAGTGTATTCCTATCTATATTTTTAAACATTTGTGATGTTAGAACCAATTTTCTGCTGTGAGAGAATTCTGTCAGGAAGCTGAGCCTGTCCCAAGCAAGGCTACACAGCTTTCTAGAAAGTGCCAGCTCTGCCTTGCTGTGGAGCAAAGATCCACAAGTTTCTCCTCTCTACAATGTTGTAGGAGTGCCTTGAACCTTAAAAATTGTTCTCTGATTTTTCTCCCCGGTGTAATAGGAACTGAGCCCCTCTTTACAGTCCACTAATTATGAGCTTTAAATCAAATGTAGCAGTTGCAGAACTTGGATTAATTTGGCTGATCATAAAGACATCTTCCAACTATGACCCTCCCTGAAGGGCAGGAGCATCCAGGGGTTGTGTGAGCATCCGTCCAACACTTATGACATGAACAAAAGCCGCAGATTGCAGGTTGTGTTGTTCCAAGCTGAGAAAACTTGTAGAAAACCACCATCATGGGTCTTGTTCCCCGAGGAAAACAGGATGCAGCTCATCTTCATCAGCCAGGAAAACAGGAAGAAGGAATGGTTCATGGGCATGAAATTTACAATTTCAGTACTGGCCTATGACAGAAATCTCTCCTTTCTGTGAGGGAAAAATTAATTGAAAAGAAGGAACAGAAGACTCAGGAGAAGTTAGAGGAGATGGAAATTGCTGCATCTCAGAAATCTGACTCAGAAATCATGAGTGATTGCAACAAGCTACCACACAGCAGCTTCCCTCAGTCCACACGCACACTCGTGTCCCTGGGGAGCCTTTTTTTCAAATAAGGGGCTGCTTTCTCACAAGTTACACACTAAACCACTAAATCTAATTGTTTCCTTTTTATTGTGGACTGTCACAGGGTCAGAATACACCAACAGCAAGTTATTACTGAGCAGCTGACTGGTCCTCACTGCTGTGTCAAACCCTTTAGATCAGAAGGAGTCCTGCTCCTTTCTAAGTCAACAGAACTTCTCTGAGATATTTCACTATGCCCTAACTAACACTGCTCCTTATGGCAACTATGAAACACCAGGGACTGCCTAAATTAGACACCTGGCCCTATAGTAATTTCAAGTTTACACAGCCCTCAAAATGGGGGTGGGGTGCTTAGCACCTTTGGAAAGCCTGCTCCACATTTTTCCATGTATTTGGATGGTGCAGAAGCACAGGAAATAAGTTTGGAGAGTCTCTTGTGTCATCTCTCACTAAAATTCCAAGGTACTATTCAATAATCCAGCCTTTTGGAAATTTTTGCATGCTGCTTACAGGACACTAATCATTCTTCTGACATAAATAGGAGAAGTTTTTTGCATCAAAGATTGATAGGTTGGAAACTTTCTTCTCTCTACATACAATACAGAATAACTTCCAGATCTGAAATTGCTGTGGGCCAAGCTCTATCAGTGAGAGCTTTGCCATTTGCTTTATTAAAACCCCTGTGTTGCCCTACAGGAACAGTAAACACTTTATAAGTGCAATTTGAATTCAATATTGCATAAAATATTCTCTGTTCAACTGGCAACACCAGAAAACGCTGCCCTCTGTTGCACCTCAATATTTGTATTCTACATGAAAGTCTTTCAGGCCACGCTGTCTTTGCTGGCTGGTGGGCTCAGCCCACAACTGGGTTCAGCCCAATTTGTCAGCCCACAATTTTGCAGGTGAGAGTGATGAATTTACCACTCAATCCTGACAACCATTTGAATTCCACCCCCTGTTAAAAGACCTCTTTATTCTCCTCCTTTAAGTTTTGGAGAGGTCCTCGAAGGATCAAACTCTTCCACCACTTTGATGACTATTAATGGTGTGTGAACCATCAGAAGCTGAATTTAGCAAGGAAAATGTCCTTGGATGACCCAGCAGCAAGAGGTCCTCACTGTATGGAGAGCCCTTAATCCAACACTACACCTCCTATACGCCTTGAACTTGGCATTTCCCTTCAGTGTGTAAAATGTTTGGACTCTCTGGAATTCAGACCATTTAACTTCAAAGTTCAGGCTCGTTTGCCTGCTGATGGGCAGCCTCACTGAGTCACCCATGTTTGCTCCTAAACAGTCTGCTCCATATCCTGTTTTCTGGGATGTTTATAAGCACTCTTGGGATGCTGATTGTGTCTCCCCCCTTCAGACAGAACATCTTGAGTTCTGGCCTTCCCTGGGTTCACACACTGGCACCCAAAGGTTGGAGAGGCTCTCCAGTGGAGAGAGACTGAGTTGTTGAGCTGGGAGAAGGCACTGGGAGATCTTAGAGAACGCTCCAGTGCCTAGAAGGAATCCAAGTGAAGGGGAGAGGGACTTTGGACAAGGGTCTGGAATGACAAGAGGGAATGGCTTTAAACTGACAGGTTTAGATTGGATATTTGGAAGAAATTCTTGGCTATGAGGGTGGAAAGACACTGGCACTGCCCAGAGGTGATGTGGCTGCCCCATCTCTGAAGTGTTCAAGGCCAGGATGGAGCCCTGAGCAAGCTTGGATAGTGGAAAGTGTCCCTGCCCATGGCAACAGGTTGGAATGAGATCATCTGGGAAGTCACTGTCAACACAACCATGATTCTATGATATGGAAGCTGGACATCACATCATTACAGCTCTGTGGATGCACTTTAAACTCCCTGATGGCCAAAATATTGTAGATTAACTGTAATTAACCAGGATTTTGGTGAAGATTTTGCCACATGCTTAACCTCCACAACATCACAGCTGGACTGCTACCCCAAATTTGTCCACCTGAAGCTACTCCCAATATATCTGCAGCCACAGCACAACCATGACTAACTGCCACATCTTGCTGTGATTGGATCAACCCAGACAATAACCCTGATGCAAATCAGCTACTGCAAATTTCATTTTCCAGTTAGCCACAGTGTTTATAAGCAAGGCCAGTGTAGGCACTAGCAAGCAGGCAGGTTCCTGTGGCAGCTCTCTTCTGAAGGGCAGCAGAATAGCTTTTGCTCCCTGTGGCTTAATTTGCCTGTGTGGAGCCCTGGAAAGCCAGGCTGCTGGGAAAAGAGTAGGGATAAAGCCACACTGCAACAGCATTTTGAATGGGTTGAAAGGAGGGAGGGAGAACAGGGGTCTGAACAGCCAGAGGCAAGGAAGCTGCAGCACTCGGATGAGTGAATCCTGGACAAAGGTAACCACCAGGAACAGTTCATAACAATCCAACACACACAAGGGCATGTCAGAGGCAAGCACTCCCATCCGAAATCCTGCTCACAAAAATCTGCAAACGAGCTGACACTAATGAAAACAAGGGGCTTGGAAACGGGATGGTGGCGGGAGGAAAGGAGAGGCTGTTGGATAATTTGCCCTTCCTGCCCAGACCTGCCAATGCAGCTGGATTCTGACTTGCAGCATCATCACTTTTCCTGTCTTGGCCTCCTGAACCTTCCAGCGGCCCCTCGCAGTGACCTGCCAAACCTTTGCTATCCAAACTTTTCTCCCTTTGAACAGCTTGATAAGGGGCCAACCTGTGCAGTAGCTTCTCACTGTGTCCCGAAGGGAGAATACAATGGGGCCTAAAAAACCAGTTGCACTTGTTACCCGAGGCAGTTTATGAACTCTGCACTGAGAGGCTGGAATGCCCCCTTCCACTTAGCAGAACAAAGGGCAGCCAACCTGCAGGGGTTTAAATCTGAAAGTTAAACATGAATGTGATTAATGTGTGGCTTTGAATTTCATGTATTATTGAATTGTATACATTACTCCAGGCTTGGAGGTTTTTCCCTTTTATACTGCAACACAATTGTAAGTTCTGTTTGGGAGAGGTGCAGAGCAGAGAACACCAGGCAAAAGTATTTCCATATGTATTCCACAAATTCTCTGCCTGAAGGACTTGAGCGAGCTGGGATTTATACTGTGTTCCACTGACCCCGAGAAAACAACTTGAAACAGATTTACAGAAGATGCACTGGAGCTCATTGCAATTGAAACACTGGATACTTACTTGACAGCCTCCAGGAACCCTTCCAGGTCCACCCTTTCCTCTGAATCTGCTAAAGCTCCAGAAGATTATCAGAGTTAAGTGAATGTGCGGGATGCTGGGTTTTAGGAGATGGGTTGCCTCTCTTAAGACACATAAAAATTATCATCTCATGTAACCAGTGCTCCCACTCCAAAGTCTGAGTCCTTGATCCCATTTAAGTCATAATCTGCTGATAGGAGGCAGAAAGCTGGACCACACCACTCCAGTATGATCCTGCCAGCTTTGGTGGAACTCTTCATGACCAGAGCAGTAGCCCACCTCTCACTGCTGCACCTTTAGTATATTTTTAGAAACAGTTAATTAACTCAATTTGTTGCATACAATGGGCAACTATAAAGCACACTTGGACACTTCCGGTTTGGACTTTTTCATTCTCTGTATGGCTCTTGGGCAAGTTTCCTCACTGCACCACAACATAACACAAGGCTAATCAAAGGTCCTGAAAATCTTAAAAGTCTTATTTTAGGGAATACAGTTTTTCTTTGATTGGAGTGTTTCCCTGAGGAGATCTTAAATAGAGTGTCAAGTGGTCAGTATCTGACAGGCACTACCTGCCTGTCTGTGACACTGGAAGTCCTCCTGCAGCTCCTGTGCATTTCCACTCACCCAGCCAGTCTGTGCTGTGCTGGGTGCAGCTCTCATTGCACTAATTCCATATGGAATTGAACTACACACCTGCATGAATAATGAACCTACACAATTCCTTGGCCTGGCACTGTTACTCAGTTATGATTCTGGTGTCCTGAGAGGCACCTTCAGCTTTACCTCAAAGACAAGGCACTGGTTTCTCTCCTGATGTCTAACTTGGCAAAATACTTGTGAACTCATCCAGTGCAATCCTCAGCATGATGACTTTGTGAAATAATATTCTGCAGCATCCAGACAGATCTTCAGAGGACTTTTCAATTCAATAAGACCACTGAAAAGAGGGATTTTCTATTCTATCACATTCTACACTCAGCTCATTATGATTACTTCTACAAGGACCACCATTTAAACACCCAGTGAGCCTGCCTTCCATGGGACACCTCTCACAATGGGCTGGGCAGGGAGGATCTGGAAGAAATGAGAGATTATATGAAGATTTCCCGTTTTCAAAACTCGGATCTAGATGGCTTCTCCTAATTTTTCATGCAAATTTGCATCTGGAACTTCATTTGCTTGTGAAATATGGAGCTCTCTCTCCAGGAACAATTTCTGGCTCAGGAGGATGGCTGACCTTTGTTTTGGACAGGAATATGAACTCTGTTGCCATCGGACACCTTTGAATCCTGGTTTCCTATGCTTTAGCCATTACTCTAGCCTATTACTAACCAGGAAATTGATATAGTTTCTCCTAACAGCACTAATAACTTCCCTGGCTTGCCAAGCTTGTTACAGAGTAATGCTTCTTTAATTCTTTACTTCCCAATCAAAAGATCCAGACAGTGGATGTGGGAATTGTAGCAGTGATTCTTAGACCTGATATATGTCCAGTCCTAAGTTTCCTAGAGTCTCCTTGAAATACATGTAGAAAAATTATTGACCACTGAGGACATTTTGGGAGCAGGGAAGCCCAGAATATTTCCCATTATCCATGGCCAGAGACCAGCCCTGCAACTTCATCCTTAGTCTGAAATCTGGCAAATGTAGTGCACTTTCCTTTCATGGAGTTTACAGAACCCAACTGCAGCTCTGAGCTCTGAATGGCAAAGATTAGGCCTGCTGCTTCTCCTGCTCATCTTGGTGCAGTACAGATACAAACCAGACAAAACACAACAACCCCATTTCTGTCAAATGCGTGAAAATTCAGTTAATGCTTGGGACAGAAGAGAAAATAAGTTTTGAGCAGGAGGCTGGACAGGAATGCTCTTGCAGTTCTGTGATTCTCAAACTGGCCATAAAGCACATACCAATGTATCAGTCAAAACCAACAAAAATATCAAATACTTTTTTGTGCCAGCCCCCCGAAATGAAATTTTTAAAATCTCTGTATCTCCTCTGCAAAATGGTATTTCCAACCCTCACATACTGCTCCCTGCCCGGAGAGCTGCTGGTTTGCTGGGCATATCTGCATCACTTTTGCTATTGTCTGGCAGCAAGGCCTGACCCACATCTGAACTCATTCAGATACTTCAATAAATCTCCAGTTTCTCCATAAGTCCAAAAGTCCTTGGTTAGGACACCCCTGTCCTGTGCAAAATAAACCAGTTCTCCCCCTTTTATTTTAGCATGGCTGGTCATCCTCCAGTGTCTTAATTAAGACAAGAGGAAAAAATAGAAATTGTGACGAGACCCACGAGTGGCCTTTCTCTGTGTGCTGATGTGTCTCCACTCTTGGGGGCTGACCCAGGGCACAGCTCTGCTCTTCTACATGTATTTTCCAGTGGAAGCGTTTCTTTTTTCCTTCCTTGGATTTATTCAGACTCCAAACTTCAAATTCATCAAAACTGTCATGGACCATTTGCAGGATGGGAAGATATTGTGGGTCCAATCAGCGTGGGTGTCACAAGCAATTATCTGCTGGGGAATGATCCCAATTAGTAAACACCCTGCTAACAGGCCACCTCCCCAAGGACACTGATTGCCTGTGACAGTGTATTTTCAGGATGGCTGATGGAAAACTACAACTCAAGCCTTTGTGGCCTGGTTCCTGGCAAATTCCTTGTTAACCCTACAAAAGAATCTACACATGAATAATTAAAAATAGATTGGAGTAGAAATTTGGATTACATTTAGCTTTGTCACCCAACCCCCTTTATAACAAGACCTACTTCTCATCTGGAATAAAATGGAAATTCTATTCCCTGTCTTGGCTTGTAGGCCAAGAGGCACTCTGTGTTTTGATGCTTTGCTCTAGGCTTTTGGAACTAAATAAAGATTTCAATATAAACACTCCCTTCCACTTTCTCCTTTCTTCTCTCCTTTTCTGTTGGTGCAAAATTCTCAAAGAGTTGCCTGGGGGTCTAGCTCAGTGTGTGTTTGAAACCCAGCTGCTTACTCCTTGCTTAACAAATGCAGCCTCTAACAACCTGATAGGTTTTTTTTTAAGGAATGAAATCACAGAGACGGGAACAAAATAAAAATACAAAACTAAGTATTTTCAAAAGTAACTTTTTGACCACCCAATTATCTTCTGGAATGGACTGGCTGTGATGCTAGGATGAGGTAGGAAGACAAATTTGGTCAGCAAGGCTGCCTCCCAGCCAGCCCTTTTGCTCCCAAGGAATGGGCTTTAGTGCCATACCCCACTTCCTTTCAAGTGTGCCAAGTCTCCTCACACTGCTCAGTAATACTCCCACACCTCAGAGATTTTGGCAGGCTCCTGCACAGCCTCTCTCCTTCTCCTCTTGCCTAGAATAAGCAGATTCCAGCCTTTAATACGTGGGGGCATGTAGATTTATTTAACTCATCCCTCATGCTTTCAGCTCTCATTTCAAACCAGTTGATTGGTAATTTCTTGTCAGTAAATTCTACCCCAGCTGTATCTTCAGCAGGGATAAACTGCCAAATCTCTGTAATTGCCATGGAGCTATGCCACTTCCCCCAGTTTCTGTCCAGTCCAATAGCCTGACTCCAGTTATCTTGCTGTCAGTCTGTCACACACACCCAGGGGCTCACTTTGCTTTCTCTCACTCTAAAGCTTTAAAAGTTCCTCCTTCCTAAAGCATTTTGCTTTCAGATGTTTCTCTCATCTAGAAAAACTACTTTTCCTCCTCTAACATTCCATCACTTTGCAACCAAAATGACCAAACTTCCTGGTTTCTGCCATGCTTCACATACAAGGTTCTCACTAATGTTTGAAAAACATTGCACCTAAAACTGTCATTAAAATGCTCTTTGCTGCTTTGCTAATGCACAGGAGGAGCCCTCAGTGAAATGGATGAATCAAAAACTTTCATCAGTCACATTGGTTGAAAATCTGCATGACCAGAGCCATGTATCATTTGTCATTTCTACTAATCCACATGACTGAGCTCCTATTCAAAACAAGCCAAACAATCTCAGAGGGAGGGCAAGATCTTGTAAGACCCTGTATCAAATGCTCTGCTAGGCTCCAACTGCAATATATCCAAGGCAATCCTTTTGTCCAGTACTTTGCCTTTGCATGATTGAGGGTGAAATTGCACCACCATCCCCTCCCTGTCTCCCTCAGGCACAGCACCCTGTGGTAAGGAGTAATTTAAGACTTAGTCCAAAAATTTGTCTCACTTTTATCCCATCTTGGTGGTCCACAGTAAATCTCAACTCTTTCTCCTGTGCTTTCTTACTCCTTTCTTCCTGACCCATCATGGTCCCAGCACACAGAGCTTTACCATTCTTTCCCTTCACCTCCAAACTGCAAATTCACAGGGACAAAATGTGGGAGAAGATCTCTGGTATGACCTACTCCATTTACAAAACCCTTGACACTGGCACGATTGCTTTCCTATCCACCACCCTCTTTCTAAGAGTGGTTAAGAAATACTCCAAATTCTCGTCTTGGTTGAAGAGACTGTTCAGCCCTCAGTAAAACTACAAGAGGTATGGACACTTGTGAATTTGGGAGAAAAAAGAAGGCTGGCTCTCTCCCAGGGGAAAGGCCTTGCACATCAAGATGAAGACAGAGAATCTGGCCCTGCTTTAAAGAGGAGGGACACAGTTCTATTCCTAGCAGGGACATTGTGTGAGCGACGTCCTCTGAAGTCAAAGGATTTTTGCCCTCAGATATCCAAGGGCAGAAACCAGGAGCCAGAGCTGGCCCTGGTGCCAGCTGATGGAACAAGCACCCTCCAGCTGTAGAAAAATAGCTCCTAACACTAGGATAAAGCTGGAGCCACTGGAAGTGTCCTTGCAGATGTAAACAGATTTATGACCCCAAAATTAAAACAGAAATTATCATTGCAACCGCTGCTGATGCCAGGAGACAATCATTCCCTGACTATCCATCCTGCTTGGCTCACAGATCCCAGTGGTCCTCCCTAGGACAGCCACACAATCTGTGTGAAAGCACTTGGCTTCTGGGGATGTCATGAATTTTGTGTGTGTTCCCTACTGCACACACTCGCCAAGTCTTGATTTAGCTACAGTAATCTCTGATGCCTGCTCCCACTGAGAGAACTATTTATTTTATAGTATCTCAAATGGAGGGTAATAAAGTGCCTGCCTCTGCATCAGAACAAAGTCACTGACCCAATCTGCTGCCCAGCAAATGTGTATAAATTCAGCATGCCCCAGGCCTGCCCCATCACCTTGGGCTGCCAAGATCCAGCCTTGTGTTGGTGTAGCACGGGCAGAGAAAGCCTGGACTCTATACATGGCTTGAGGGAGGATGGGACATCAGGGAATTGCACCCTTGGAAGTACAGCAAACCCTAAATGCAGATCCAACGCAAGCTACACAACCAAAAGGGAGAGATTTCCCAGCTTGGCCAGCAGCAGCTTCCAGGGCTTTGGAGGAGCCACAGCACACTGGCCTGAGAGGGAAGCACCCATACACGAGCCTGGGGTGGCCTGAGGCACCTGTCCTTCACAGGAAAAGGGCACTGACTATGGGTGCACTGCAAACCAGCTTGAGAAACAGCAATGTTCTGGAGGATCCCAATTTCTGGCCAAGACACTTCCAGGCCAGAGGACTCTGATGAATGTCTGAGCTGGTCTTGAAGTGTTGAATGGCCCCTCTGACACTTCTGCACATGCATAAACTGGCAGGATTTACAGGAGGGCTCAAAGCACTTCCAAAGGCAACAGCTTCCCAAAGCCTCACATCCAGCCAGCCAACAATTTGGCATGGGGTCCTGGTGTCTTCAGCAGCAGCTCCCTGACCACATAATCCTCAGATCTTTGGGACCCTGGTGTGGGACTGTGGTCTCATTTCTGTCCACTTAGCCAGAGCACAGGCAATGGAATTTTTACCAGTTTTATCAGCTTGCATCACAAAGGGGGCAAGTGACACCTGGCCCAGCATAAATCCTACCACCAACAAGGGAATCTTCCAGGTTGGTCTGAACCAGCAGAGAGAGCTTATACCAAACCAGCATGATCTCTTGTGTGGCTGCAGTGTTTTGGATCCAGTACTAACACCCTAAAGACAGTTTTATGGTATCACTGTGTGAGGACTCTGTTTGAATTCCTCTGGTTTAAGCCTAGATTTAAGCTAATGCATAATTCATAATGGGGATGATAACAGATGGCAACTTGTGAAGCCACAGGAACTCAATCAGTTGTGATCACATGACAACACCCTAAATAATTTAAATCACGTCTCACTGCAAGAGCTGCTCTGCTGGGGCCCTGTTACAGAGATGCTGATGCCACACTGTGGGAATCATCCTGCAAAGCAAGATCTGTAACCAAACCTCCCTCTTTGCAAAGGGGGAAATTGAGGCTCAGAGCGAGGGGCTTCCATGTGCTGGCTCCATGAAAGCAGATCCCTGGAGTCCTCCTGCTCCTCTGCCCAGATCCCAGGCATGAGGCTCTGGTCTCTCCTCCTCTGTACATTGCATATGTTTACAAAGATATTTGCAAAAGGCAAATTCAGACAAAAAGCATTATTTTAAAAAACAGCCTGTCTTCCACAGCATGGTTTCTTACTCCAAAAAAACTCTCCAGAGAAGATTATCCTCAGACCAGACGCTCTCACAACAGAATATCTATTTCTTCTTTAACTACAGGAGGAAATTACCTTTCCAACACATGGCCTAAAGAGACATGGAGACCCTTCAGTGTCTCTATGAGAGCAAGGAGACCCTGCCAAACACCTTGGTCTCTTCAGAAAGCAATGTGGGGTGCAGGGAAGCAAGGGAGCTTCTCTTATGAGTTTCAGCATCTTCCTTTTCTTCCCATCAATTTCCAGGTGGCCACGTGCGCGTGAAGTCTGGGGCTTTGCAGGAAAGTTTTGCTTTCAGTGACTTGAAACAGTTTTCTGAGTAAAAACACTTTTCAGGAAAGAAATGTTCTAGGAATAATCCAGCGTTCTCTGGATTACAGAAATGCTTCTACTGCCACAAGGGACAAAGCACCATAAAGAATATAAAACTTTAATGAACTGTTATCATCATCTCAGCATACTTTGAGAAGACACACTGAGTTTGAGCCTTCTCTGGAATTCCAATCAATCATAATCAGCACAGTCAGTCCCAGCTGAAGAACTGGCTGCTCACCATAAGCATAATTAACACAGACTGCTGCCTCTTGCCTCCTGACATATTACTGGATAATAGGGAACACTGCCTACACCACATTCACCCTTAAACATCACTTGACTGCCAGACCATTTTCATTCTTCATTTCTAAAAAAACCATCCATTTTTTTCAAGTATAAAAGCACTTATGAGCTGAAATTCTCCCACAGCAACAGTTGCAGGGGCTTTTTGAAGAGAACATCTCCCAAACAGAAAGGAAACTGACACCTAAAAACACTTTCCAGAGGTGCTTGAAGCCCTGTTGGTCTGAGCATAAGGCATAGAGTTCTTCAGCATGCTGGTTCTCACCAAAGCACGAGTGTATTCTTTCTCTCTGGTGCAATATTAGCACTTGGCAAAGGTGTTTGGAGAAACACCACTACATAAAACAAATCCCTGTGTGTACAAGATGGACCAGATTCTCAGGTGGACTAGAACCTGAATTCAAGGCACCTATGCCAAGTGACATGAGCAGAGATATAGAATTATGTTTCTTCTAAACCCTTATGTTAGCAGTGAAAGACAGAACAGTGGATGGTAACAACACTGTCCTGATCTTCAGGCAAGGATGCAAATCAGAAGATACCTCATGCCTTGGGGGATCCTAGAAAAAATGGAACATTCTTTCCAAAATTTTAATAATCCCAACACTCCTCACAGACTAGGAAGTTTTACACTCAAAATGAGGCCCTGCAAAATGTCTCTGTGCTGCCTGGAGTAGGGACAATTCTCCATCACTTTGTTAGGTGATCCCAAAGGCCAAGAGTGGCTGCAGCCAGGGGCAGCCAGCACTGAGGCAGGTCCCAGGCAAAGTGCCAGCCACAGCTTTAATTGTAGAGGCTCAAGAGTTGTTTTATCTATTTGAGTCTGGACGTAATGAAGCCCTGCCTTTGAAAGGAGCAAAATCCACTTTTGCCATCATGAGTGACCAGCCCCAGACAAGGCTCAGAGTCTCTCCTCCACTCCTCTCTCCCCAAAGCTGCCTGTATGAGAGCCAGCCCAGACAAACTGCTCTTCCTGGGGTGGGATGCTGAGAGAAACCTCTTCCCAGCAGTGAGGGATGTTGCCCTCACTAAGTGACCTTCCCTAAGAGGAGGCACTTAAACACAAAAATTACCCAACTTGCTTTTCTCAGAAGGAAGAGAACCACAACATTCACATACCCACCTGCTCAGGCTCCTGAAGGAGCCTCTTCCCATCTGAAAAAGCAGTCTGACATCTTTTTTTAATATTATTTATTTCAAGCAAGTAAGGACATGTCAGTCTTACTGCACAAACCATCAAGGCACTAACTTCAAAAGCAATGAACCTTACACTTCACGCTTATTACAGGGAATAGAATTATATGACTTCTTTTTTTTTTTTAACATGGAGAACTGAAGTGATCTGAACCCAGACTGAACTTAATCTCCTAAACAGGCCCATACCCAAATCTCTACCCCGAGTGCTTCCAAATTTCAAGGCAGGTTGTGTCTGGGTTATGTCTCTTGGTCCTGAGCGTGCCAAGTGCTGCAGCTCCGAGCAGGTCCTTGACACGCTCCCAGCAAATTGGTGCCTTGGCTGCTTGCCCCTGGGGACAGAGCAAAGCACCAGATACTGCAACACCGTGACCTTGGGAGATAAAACTGCCCCAGGAAAATGGATAGCCGGGGTTGCGGGGCACAGCTCCAGAGGAACCAGAGCCAGAGCGCCAAGGGCGGAGGGCGGCGGAGAGAGGGAGGCTGGCGCTGGGAGTGCGGGATGATGAAGTTGAGACCAACCTGAGGGGGAAGGAGCCCTGCCGAGCTGGGAAGGATCCATAGGCTATCCAAGAGTGTCCTCTGGTGGCAGCAGCCACAGCAGCCGCGGTGGCGCGGCTCCCGCCCGGGGAACGCACCTTCCCTTATCTCCTGATGATGGGAGTTACTCACGGAAGAGAATAAACCACCGTTGCTAAGTCGTTTTGATCTTGCCCGCAGCTGTAAGGTCAGGGTTTGGGTTTGGTCAAGCTGAGGCGTGAGAACTGCAAATCAAAGTGTCTGGACTTCCCCGAGGTTTCCTGGGGGCTCGACCAGGCTGGCACCGGCAGCCGGAGCTGCACAAGCCCATCCCAGGGCAGGGAGGATGCCACAGTGCCCTTGGCAGCAGCAATCCGGAGCTGTCTTCAAACCCTACCTGGCTGCATTGGGGGAAAAAAAA
>VZTB01014683.1:199-11797 GCA_013397245.1 Thryothorus ludovicianus | reverse complement strand
AAAAAAGAAAAAAAAAAAAGAAAAAAGTCTCTTTGGATGTTTTTCCAACTTTCCCTTTTCATTATAGTGTTAAAGAAAATTCTGGTTCAAAGGGCCAACCTCAGAAATGGCAAATCACTAGAAAGTTACCAAATGGAGATTTGGAATGATCCCAGACTTGGAGAGTGCCTTTCCCTCACACTGGCACAGCCAGGCAGCAGTGAGTGTGAAAGGCACAGGGAGAAGCACCAAGGCTGGATTTGGAGGCAGGAACTTCCCACTTTCACACAACTGGTTCCTCACCAGAATGGGAGTCAGGACATCACCATTAGTACAGGTGAGCATTCCCTGCATGGCAGACTCCCACAGAAGATGTCACAAAACTTACAGAACGCCGAGGTCACTCAGACACTGCCCAGAAAGGAAGGATGGAAGAACAGAGGCAGGGAGGTCTAGTGAGAGAGAAGGTATTTCTCCCCATGATGGCAAATCTGTGCTGAAATTTTTCATGGCACTTTCCCTTCCTGGTACTTCAATTCCACCCATCATAATCTGATTTGTGGTGGTCCACAGGCTGGGAATGCCAGGTGTAGGTCCTGGCTTGAGAAAACCTGTAGGCTGCCAGAGGAAAAGGCAGACTCCAGAAAAGGCCATGGGGTGTCTCTCCTGCTCACCAAACTCACATGCCAAGGGTGTCACCAATCTGACTGCCCCATGTTCCCCAGCATCAAGGTGGCAAATGCCAGATGAGTCCTGTTAGCCAGCATAGGTTTACACCCCTAATTCTGTGTTTCAGCTGTCACAGGACAAGAAGAGTGGGTCAAGTAACCAGCTCCATGTTAACCCAATGTCTCTCTGCACCTACTGGCCCCCCAAGATTGCCAGAAAACAAAATTAGGCACCTCAGACCCATCTGTAAGAATTAGGCACAAAGAATATATTTTTTTGAGAAGAAATTCAACTTCAAAATCATTTGAACTCCCCTTGCCCTGAACACTCAGACTTTTTAACATCTGGGGCTGGGAATGCTCTTCAAGGACAGTCACTCTCTTCTGTGTTGTGCTGTGGGTCAGAAGTATTTTTTTTTTCCTTTAAATAGCATAAGAAAGAGTGCCAGCCTGGCAGAGTGCAGAGCAGGTGTCCTGTGCCTCAGGACAGTGGGTTTCTAAACAGATACTTGTCATGATTTTTTCAAAATCAAACTGAGAGCGAGCCTGCTCCCCCTGTTCAAGCACACAAAGTTTTCCCATGTGGGTAACTCTGCCCTGCTCTTCCCTCTTACTTTTGAGGGACAGTTCTCTAAGCCTCTCTCAGCCTGCCCAGGCCTTCTCCAGCAGCTCATGGATCCTGACAGTTTCTGGGAGATGTGTATGAACTCCCCAGCAGCACCAAAAAAACCCAACCCCCCCATTACTTGTGTAGGTGTTAAGATTTTGGCTCTGCCCAGAGTTTGACTCACTGTGAGCATAACCCCTGGGGGCTTCCCAGAGCTGCAGGCACACAGGGTGATTTGCAGCCCCACGTTTGTGTGCACAGTGAGGGCACCTGACCCCATGAGCAAGGCAGGTAAGAGAGATGAGATCTTCGCAATCACAGTTTCTATTTTTTTTTTCTTTTTTTTTAGAACTAGCCCTGTGAGTCCATGTGAATATTGAGATATCCATCAATCTGTGAAGCCTCAGGACAGTGACTGTTCTGAGACACTCTGACCCAAGCACTGCCTGTTTCCAGCTCCCACTCCTCCAAGGATATGTGCTGTGAGTACATGCACTTCCAAGACACAGAGATTTTCTTGCTGACAGTAATTATTTGGATAAAAGACAAAACATAAGAACACAATCATACTGGAAAACAACAAACTTTTCCTCCCCCTCACCTCCATCTTGCTTTACCATGATATTTCAGTAATCTAAAAAAGAGGAAGAGAATGTTAATGAGGTCTCCAGGCCATAAAAAAGGTTGAATACAATGTCAGATTCTGCCAGGATGTCAAAACCCACACAAGGGTAGGAAGAAGAACAAGGTGATGGAGCAGAAATGGAAAAATGTGGGACCATTACATCCTAACTTTTAGAATACCTGTAAGGACCAGTGCAGAGCTCAGCCTGACATTGAATCACAGCACCAGGGACAGGCTCTGTGTGAGCATAACCTCAAAAGGGGTAAAGTCAGAGATATCTCTTTCAAACAAGGCTCTGTTCCCAGTTTGCTCCCACATCTCCAACACATTTGGAAGTGCAAATTCTCTGAAAAGTCTATGTCATAATTATAATTTTCCAAAATTTACATAAAACTCTCATTTACAAGCAAAATCAGATTAAAATCTTCCATTGCATCCTCAAGAATCAGTCTAGCAGATTTCTGTGGTTTCTTACATCACTTTCTTACATACAACGATAAAATCACTCCTAAGCTGTTTTTCTCACAGTTGATTTCACACAACGCTGAAGCTTCACATAAATCTTGTCATGAACTCCTGGAGGGAATGTTCAAATCACCTACAAAGTCTGCACCTCTGACCGAGTTTATAAATCACAGCACGTACCAGGTTCCAGTAATGTTCCCTCGGCCGCAGGGATGCTCAGGAAAGGCAGGTTCCACAGCCCATCCGCGGCCAAGGGAGGGCAGTGTGTCCTGCAGATCCAGCCAGCAGGCCAGGAGCTCTCAAGGAATCTCATTTCCCGACTACAGCCACAGCACATTAAACTTCCTACAGCAGTTAGGCTGTTGGGATGCATCCCTGTCTGCGTGATCCTACCTGAGTCTTTTGGATACTGAGGTACCAGCCTCAAATAGATAATTTCCCTCAACTACATAAAATCACAGAATCACAGAATATTCTGAGTCGGAAGGGACCCACAAGGATCATCAAATTCCAGCTCCTGGGTTTACTGAAGTTTTACATCAAACTGATGTTAACAGGGATACTTCATAACAGGTATGAAAGCAATTTTTTCTATGAAATAACATTAATCAGCATCCTTAAGCTCAATGCAAGATATTTCCAAACAAGCTTATGAAGGCAAGGAAAGACAGCATCACAAACAAAACCTGGGAGTCAGGAAGAATCATGGGACAGACTGAGAAGCTTCTCTGTTATTAGCCATTAACAAGTCTTCATGTGGAAAGGTAAAAGACAATCAGATGCACTAACAATCCTGCTGTATTAATCATGCTCTTCAGCAAAGTGCATGCTTTAAAAGGTGAGCCCATCTGCAGCTTGCAGGAGAGAAATAATGGAAGCAAATGGCTGTACCTACTTTCAGAACAATTTTTGAGAAGTACAGACACCACATCCTGCGTGCCTGTGACTGGACTGCTGCAGGAAAAGGGCCATTCCCTCCTGCACACCAGGCTGAGTCTTCTCCAGAAAGGAAAAGTAGAAGCAAGGGAAGGCTAAGGTTGGATGCAGCCCAGGAGCTGAGTGCTGTGCAGAAAGAGCAGAGAACAGGAGAGGGGGCTGTGTAGCAGGAAAAGTGCTTCTCTCTGCCCTGAAGATGGGAGATCACGCTGGAACAGACAGAGCTAGTGGGGAAACATGCTGCTCCTCCATTTCCTCATCTGCCCCCAGAAATCCACCCCATCCTGCAGGCAATACTGAGTCTCACAAGTGGTGGATTATTTCCAGCTCTGCAAATAACCTCCTTTGCAGTACTGGACAGATTCTCCCTCCCGGTGAGGATTACTCTTAAATCAGAGCACAAGCTAGACATGCAGAATCTCTCTGTACATTTATAAATAGCTCACCTACACATTTCACAGGAGGGCAAATGCCAATAAGCAGCTTTAATGGCAACCCCGACAATGACAATGGCAGCAGCAAAAACCCTGTCACCTTTCTCCAGCATGTCCTTTCTTCCCACATCCATCATACTAACAGGGACAATTAAAAATCGGGAGAAGCCCCAGGACACTGACAATTAGTTACTGTAGGCCAGGCCTGAAACATGGCCAAGGATCAGTAGTTACAAGTCTGTGAAACAGGCTGGGCAAGTCATGAACTGAGCACACAAATGACACCTCAGGTCCTTGCCTCATCCTCGCCACAAGCCTGGACCACATCTCACACGTTTTCTGCACCACGCTGCGGCCCTTCTCCTGCCCACGCAGCAGGCAGAGCTTCTAGCTTGCCAAACAGTTTGGCACAGATCACAGTGTGGGGGGGAGGAGAGGTTTCACGGCACAAAAAACACCAGCCCAGCCTGGCCAGTGGAAGGAGAGTTTGTCACTGTTTGATCAGGCCAGGACCGGCACGCCATGGCCAGAATTTGGGAGGTGCTGCAGATTGGGGCTGTGCCACACGGGTGGACCCCACGAGCAGACAAACACAGAGCCACAGCCTTCCCTGTGCATGACCTAGTCTGTCTGTCCTCCACCCCACAGCACAGCCACGGCCCACCCCTGAGCGCAGGGACTGAACGAGCTGGATCATCTGCAACCACATCAGCAGGAGCTGGAGGCTCAGAAGGCTCTCAGAGGAACGTGCTTGCTATGCTGGAGTTTCTGCCCCAAATTCTACGAGCCAGCAAGGTCTTGCTGGGTCATCTGATAAGCACCATCTCCAGCAGAACCAGCTCAGGTGCTGCTGCTGGTTTCTTCCAGCATTGCTATGAATTTAGCTGATTTTAACCAAATACATTTTAAAGTATTATGTGCCTCTGCCTTTACCCATTTGCCACTCTAGAAAAAACAACTGTAAAACACAGAAAGCTCTTTCAGTCCTTCAGAACACAGAGCACCTTTCTTTCCATTGAGGTCTCTAGCTTTGACAGAATCAGCCTCGAATTAAACTAGATCCAGCCTGGCCAGTAAAATGGGACTTCTGCTGGAAAACAGGATTCAGGACTGCTCAGTAACATTAGAATTTGCAGACTGGTCAGAGCCCATAGCACCAGGTGCTGTAAGGATGAAGTAAACAACCTCTGCTCCATAAGTTTTTAAAAGCAGCAGCTAAATGCAGCAGGGAGAAGCAAGGGAATAATTAACCATATCATTATACCGCCATGTAGTGTCTGATGGAAATTGCCATCTTGAAGCAAACTGATTTCCACCATGATTATTTGAGGGCTGAGGCGAATAAGAGTTTTATTTCACGCTTTCAAGAAAAAGCCTGGATGTACTTGTGAGAGCAGCACGCAAGCAGCAGAGATTGCAGCATTTGGGGAGGGTTGATGGCCCTGCACAGTGTAATGAAGCATTAAAAAACAAGAAAAGCTGTTGCTGCAGTTCGGGAACAGATCAAAGGCCAGGAGCACCCCAGGAGTGAAAAGAGTAGCTGATAACAGGGTACAGTAACAGGGCTGATACATGGGTGCGACTCAGCCCTGAAGCACCTTGCTGGTGCAGATAGTGAGCCTGGGAATGAGTCACTGGCAGATCAAATGCCTTGTAAATGGGACAACAGGGCTGTGCGTGCCAGCAGGCAGATGAGGCAGGAGAAATCCAAGGCTTTAGGCTCTCACAGCCTTGAAGAACCTCTTCGTGCTTCTGAAAAATTAAGCCTTGTGATGGAAGCGAAAATATTCACACGCTTCATGCGAGTCCCACCTGCAGATCCCAAAGCACTGCAGGCAGGACTCTCACTGGCACGGGACAGCTGCTGCCTCCCAGCCAGAGCTGAGCCCCAGGTCCAGCTGCCCTTCAGCCAGCACTTCATAATCTGCATGAGATGTCAGAATCTGCCTGAATGAGAAATGGAGAAATCCTGCGAAAACGCAGCCGAAGCAAGGGTAATGTTAAAAACATTCAAAAAGGGAAAGAGGCTCTTCCATCACAGCCCCTCTGCCTAAATAGCTCCAGATTTTTAGTCAGGGTAATGGTTTTCACCTCCCTCACCTCCAAACTCCTGCTGTGCCAAGCAGCTGCAGTGTTCTAGTACAAAACCCTGGCAGCAGGAGCACAACTTTGGGTTTCCAAACCACTGAGGTGGTATTTTGATCAAGAAGCAGAGGTGCCCTATAACAGCAGGAGAAGATTAGGGACCTGTCTTTAATATCAACCATTTTTTGGTGATGATTTAACCCCAGCACCACACAAGTCCATACTGTTGTGGAATGGAGTAAAATAAAAAATAAAAGGCACCAGATCTGTAAAATGGTTTCCACTTAGTGATTCTCCCCCTCAGACTCCTTTCAACCTATTCTGTGTTTCACTAATTAGAGCTTAAAAAAAACCAAAAAAAAAACCTGCAGCTTCACAGACTTGTTTCTCAAGCTTCAGTGCAGAATTTAAACAATGAGAAACTGAAGAAACAGGCCTTGCTTTAAAGGTCAGCACCTAATTCAGAAGGAATCTGCAGAGGGCATGAAGCCAGCAAGGAGTTCCCTGTTGCTCTATCACATTGCACCAAGATTCAGAGTACACCAGGGAAACAGCAACTGCTTTTGTTCCTGGATATCAGATACACACACACACACCATGCAGAACAGCCTTCACCCTCAGAGCACTGCGTGTCACTACAGGCTCTGTCCCCACACCACACACCCTTAGCCTGACTGAGGGAGCCTTTGAGCACATCCCATCAGAACTGGATTTGCTGTGCTGTTTTCTACCTGCCTAAACTGTTCCCCACCACAGCCAATGCATGTTTGCAGTGATTTCCTGCTCCTATTCACAGCTTTACTGATTATAAGACTGCAAAGTCTCTAAGTGTTGGGCTGGTATTACAGCAGCCAGGACATTCACAGTGTCCCTCTATGGCAGTGTGTTAACGTCACTGGCTCTGTGACAGCACTGAGGGATCCCTGCAAGGGAACCAGCAAGCAAGGCTGGGACAACTCGAGCACAAAACCAAAGCACCCAAGGCTACCCTGTACAAGTGTGTGATGCCTCACAGACTTGTGCAGTGCAACAAGAAGTTCCCATTTCAGGCTGTTTCACCTCTAAAATGTCACTGCCTGAGCTTGTCCCTGCACAAACGGGGCTCTACAGTCAATTACTACGTCAAGTTTTCTCAGCTAACTTGGCTGCAGGAGAAACTGAGTATCCAAGTGCCTGCCCCTGGGTGGGTCTCTCAGGGTGCTGCTGCTGCACAGCATATCCTGTTTGCATCATTTCTCCCCTTCACCAGCAGCTCAGACAGAGCCTCTGCAGCATCAGAAATAATTCTGTCCTTGCAGACCCTCTGTAACTGAACTCACATGTCAACACAACATTTATCTAAAACGATGGTAAAGAACTGTAACCAATACAGGGAGAGAAATGATCTTTTAAAGAAGTGATTTTACCTACAACCACACACATTAAAAATGGATTAGTCATAAGTGCAGGTTTTTTACAGGGCTGTGTTCCAAATCTGACTCTGTTGAATGGCTTCACTCTGTGCTTCTGCGTCTGAGTGCTTTCAGCTTGTTTAAAGTTCACCCCTAACTTTCGTTTCCCACAGGCTGCGAAGCTTGTTTCAGGAAGAAGGAACAACCTCCTTGCAGTTGTTTCATTTTCCAGCCCAGAGCTGCAGAGATGTGTTGCAAGACCCACAAGATGGTCTGAGGTGAGAACAAATCCACACAGTGAGGCAGAGGGGGCAGATCTGCTCAGCCCCTGGAGTCAGCTGTTCTCTCCTTTCAGTCCTGTTTCCCTTAACATACTGTTCCACTCTTTCCACGCTCACGTCATGCTGTTTCCATTCAAGGGAAACAGTATGAAACTTCATTTTTGTATTCAGGAGGCCAGCGGGTACCCAGCTTCTGCTGCAGAAAAACGGTCATGGTTCAGCTCCTGTTCCCTTTGGATGCTGGAATAACAACAGGGACAGACTTGCTGGAGGAGGCACGGCAACACCACAAGATCTGTTCACCTTCTTACCCTTTCAGCCCCACAATGGTTTGTAGCTGTTGCAAAAATTAATACACGTTGAAGAGCTAAAGGTATCGATCCATCCCCCAAAAGGCTTGTTAGATACCCATCTTAAAAGCACTGTGTTTGAGCTAAATATTGTAATTATGATTACTATTGTGCACGAGTCCCAGCTTGAAACCACGGGAAGCTGCCTCTTTGCAAATCACTGCTGACAGCAGGCGAAGCCTTGGCGGCTGCCCCAGCTCAAATCTCCTTTCTCGATGGACAAAAGCTGTGAAGGCAGCAAAAATTCCTACCACAGACAAAGTCTAGGAGTGTATTGCAGGAATCTGTCAGCTGGTGCTTGTGAACAGATTCACACACTTCCTGTGCTTACTAAAATCTGTTTTGAGTGAGGCTGCACAGCTACCTGAGGAGTCCAAAGCATCTGGGCACCTACTTCCTTATTTCTCCATTGCAACTGCACCTTAGAAGGAGGTTATGAATTTTTTTCCTACACAAACACCTTGAACCCCTCTGCTAAAGGCAACCAAACACAATTCAATCTCTACATAAAAGAAATGTGATTTTCAATAACTCAGGGGGACTTTCACTATCTAGTTCCCAAGGCACTTCCTTAAAATCCACCTAATACATTAAGCTTTAAATAAACTAGAAACAGGAAACTGGAAGAGACTGGGTGGGACAAGGAACACAAGGAAGGAAGGAAGGAAAGATAAAATCATTTAGAAAACCAAAATTAATTCTTTGCAATACTATACAAATCCTTGGTTCTGCAATATCCCAGATACTCTTTTCAATTATCCTTTGCCCCAACAGGCAGCTACACTGAACAGCAAATGCCTTGCCCATCCAAAATACAAGATATGGGAGACTTCTGTAAACATTGTTTACAAATGTTCCTCTTGCCAGTGTTTGGTGTCTTTAGGGGTACAGGGACAAGGCATTTCTCCCCAACAATTTACCTTCTTGCCTCCAGTGGGTGATGACCAATTGCTCTGCCATCTCTTTGGCTAATCTAGTTCAAGTCTACAAAAAACCATTTACCCTGCAGCCTGCAGTTTCTGTTCCTCTGGCAGACAGGACAGACTTCTTAAAATCCCGAGATTCAACTGTATTAACATCCCAAACCACGAACATCAGTCAGAAAAAGAATGTTCTTCTCTTCCAAACAAGGGAGGCTGGATTCACCCAGGCTTGCACACACTCCTCACTCATGCAACTGCAAAGGGATTTTTTTCTTGCTGGTGTAGCCCCAGTTTTCATACAACTCCTTGTGTGCTTATGTATTGTAAAGTAGAATCCTGCCATTAAATTTTGTCCTGATTTCCCATACTTAGCCATTATTTATAAACAGCAAGTTTTAGCTCATGCTAAGTTTCCCTCAGTAATATATTCCTATGGTACCTTTAACAAAATATGAGAAAGACACTCTTTAATGCTGAGTAAAACACATGGAATTGAAGATTTGGTGGCATCATAATGAACTTTAGGTCCCTTCTATAATAATCTCTGAGTGTTTATGTAACAATCGTGGCTAGGACAGTACAACAAAGAGGGAAACAAAATCAGGGAGTTTTCCAAGCACATGGGATTTTGGCTGGGATTTCCCAACAGCTATAAACAACAAGGAAACCTCCAAGTTCAATAAGGCAGAGTCACTTCTTAGTTTGGCTGTGAGTATATGTTCCACCAGAACAATAGAGTTGTTTCTCTTTGAGGGGAAACACTGCATCCACTGTTTAAATAGCAAAAGAGCTGTAAACACAGGGCTGGCTTTAAAACAAGTTTGTGGAGAAAAGAATAAAAGCATTCGCGTCAAAAAGAGGCAGAAATCAAACACACCTACTGTAACATTGCTGCAGAAGCCAGTGCAATTCTCCATCACACTCTATTTTTATTCTGGCCACACCATGATCAACCAAAAAGGCCAGGTTTGGTGTCACAGCACGACCACTTATGAAAACAATGATTTCTCTCCAAAAAAGTCTTTTTTTTTTGTTTTTGTAACACAGGGGTTTCTCATGTCATATATGCCTCAGGATATACAATATGATGCAATCTATAGAAAACAACTACCTTCCACATGGTAAGGCAACCAAATGGTTTGTAACTGTGTTTAATATCTAACTGGCAACCACACGGGCACAAACTCCAGGTTGTCAAAAGGCAGATCTCAGGGATATTTGTGTTTCCCCCTTCAGTTTATTTCCTTCACTTTTCTCCTTGCAGCTCCTGGTGCCCCACAGAGAATCACTCACTGCTCCCTTTTTTTGTTCTCAGAGAATTTTGCTCTGCTTCTCCCTGAAATTTTTCTAGATGTGGCAATGAACAGAAAACATTTGCAAGGTGGGACTTCCGGGCTGAATAATGTCTAGAAAAGGATGCACCCGTTCCTTCACTAAGCTGGAATGTGTGATTTTGTCCTTCAAGCAGTCTCAAGAGAGGTGCTGTCACTGAAGCCTGTAAAAAATGTTTTGAGGATCAGCAGCCCTCACTGTCAGTTTACGTTGAGCTGCTGTGTCCAAGTGTTATTTTCACCTACTGGTTAATTCAAATTGCTCCCAAACTTCTTTCAGGGCAGCTGGACTACAGAGTGTGAGTAATTTAAAGGCAAAGCATTCTCTTCTTTCTTTGTCACTTGGGATTACAATTAATTCCTCCATCACTTTTGTAGTTTTCATTAATTAGCCCAGCACAAATTTACAGGAGCACTTCATTGAAATAATTCTAAAAAGCAACAATTACATCTAATAAATTTCTTACTTTTTCCTACAAACTTTTTTTTGCAGTAGTAGGGAAAAACTATGCCAACTGACTTAATCAGGCTGTGAGGATTAAACAATCATTTATAATACCCTTTAAAAATGAAAAAGTGTCATTTAAATGTTAGTCACATGAGTAAGCAGTGAGTCAATATTCTGCATATTAACTGAATGCATTTGAAGTGCTGGAGTTTTTCTGAAGCCTGCCAAGACTGAGCCATAACAATTTCTTTTATAGCTGGAGATCAGCCTGAATAAAAGACCTTCCTAAGATCCAGAAGGTGAATATCAGAGTCATATGCACATTATCTCCATTCCACTAAATGTCAACTTAGAGGGAAAAAAAAAAATCAGAGGATTGAGCAAGAAGAAGGAGCTGTGATTACTCTTCAGGAAAGTAAATAAGGAAAATGAGATCACTGGTGTCATACTGCAATCTAAAAATTAGTCCAAAATTTCCCAGTCTAACAGACTGATCCATCAGTTTGTCTCTTTCAAAGACCAACACTGAGCTCTGAAAGTTCATGTTAGAGACCTAAATACTGCTTGTGTCCCTACAACTGAAACTTTCTTTATGCTGAATGTGATCTGTATCAGACAGGGGTTTCTGGATTCCTAACCCCAGAGACAGCCACTGTTAACACAAAATAGTTTGAAAACATGAGCCTCCAAAACCAAATGTTTATATGCAGATACCAGCACTGATCTTGACAAATCTTTTATCTGTTTCCTCCTTCCTCCTCTTCTCTGGACACAGAAAGTACATTGTTACAATGAGGTAATAAATTTTGCCTGGGAGAGTGCCAGGAGATCCAGCTCTGCTGACTTCTGTGCAATACAAGAGTTATCCAAGCGTGTTTAAGGAATACATACAACTTTCTGCTTTGGGCACTAGAATTCTAATTTTTTTATTTTTTTTTTTACTGATTGTACTGTGATTCATTGTGTATATACAGAATGGTTTGTGTTGGAAAGTACTTTAAAGATCATCTAGATCATGCCCATCTCCGTCCCCATTCCCATCCCCAATCACCACCTCTGTTCCCATCCCCCCCCC
>VZTB01014681.1:0-26163 GCA_013397245.1 Thryothorus ludovicianus | reverse complement strand
CCGGGCTCTTGCACTGCCCAAGTACAAGTCCTGGAGTCTTGGGTAAGGAGATCTCAAGTCCAAAACATATCTTTTTTTCTTTTTTTCAGGGCCAAATAGATGAAATGACTCTCAAACCCCCTGTGATTATGCAGGAGGATTGAGTTAGAAAGCCAATGCCATTGCCGCAAGTGCCAGATAGGGCAGGAAAATTGTAATCTGTGAAGGCCCTTTAATAAATCCCTGCTTTATTCCTTTAACACTGCCCAGCCTCTGTCCCAGGGAGCCTCTCCAGGCAGAAGGAGGAGCTGCCCAAGCAGCAGGAAGGGCTGGGACCTGCCCTGTGGGGAAGGGGATCAGACCAGACCCCATGAAGGAGGTTTGTGGCCCATGAGGGGAAGCATGGCCATGCTGGGGGACCTCAGGGTTCTCCTTCCAAGCCTCACCCCCAGAACAGCCCCAGGCAGCCCCTGGGGGGTAATGGGCTGGGGAATGTGGGGAGGACATAAATCCGGGCTGGGAATCCAAAGAACTCCAGTGCTGGTGGTTATCTCTGCACTGCCAGAGGCCAGGCCGGGGCAGGAATGCTGCAATTCCTGCAGGAAGGGCTCCCAGAACCTTTGGCTGTTTTTCTGTGCTGGTTGTAAGCAGACACATGGTTCTGGTTGCTTCACTGGGTGTTTCACATCCTTCCTACCTACCCAGATAAAGAACCCAGGCGCCTGAGGGAGCTGTGCACGTGCAAATCATTGTGCAATTCCTTGAGGGACCAAGGCTCTGCTTGCTGAGCCCCCTCCTCACTGGAGTGCAGGGTGGAAGGCACCTGCATTCATCCTTTATTGAGACTTTTACTAACGTGCAGTTGGTGTTTGTGTCTGGGCTCTGCCACATTTTTCTAAAAACTTAAAAGATTTGAGACTCGTGGTCACCTCTGCACCAGAGCAGTTTGCTCAACCACTTGCTGTCCTCTTGTTTGTCTTTCTTTCCTCTTTTTTTCTGTGGTTTCCTCCAGTAGACCAAATCAGATTTATGCAAAAACTGTTTAGAAATGGCTCAGCTGTGTCTGTTTTAAAAACCTGTGCAGGTGTCTCAGCAAAACAGTGGCCTCAGCTTTAGGAGCTGCCTGTCTGCTCAGTTTGGGCTTCAGGTTGTTAACTGTGTTCAAGGAAGTTTCTGGAAGCCCTGCTAGAAAAAGACATGGAATTAATAACAAATATTAGTGTGCAGTGCTCTGTAGGTTGAACTGCTCTGAGCCACCTATTTTCATTGTGCTGGAAATTGCAGACCAAACCACAGTGACGAGCTGCAGAATTTTTCCAAGAAATCTCTTTTAGTAAAGATGGGGCGAGGTGAGTTCAGCACAGAAGCAACAGCTCTCAGTTTAATGGATGTGTTTAGAGGCTGAGGAGGAGAATTAGTGGCTGTGACTCACTGGCCAGGCCTGTTTTCAGAGAACTCCCAAAGTCAAGATGTGCAAAAGGAAGAGGGTGAGCAGCTGTCCCCTCTGTTCAGTGCAAACACACCAGGATCCCCACAGGGAGCTCAGCAGCAGAACGGAACCTGGCTGCTGCTGCTCCCAGCCCTTCTGCACAACCCAGAGCAGACCCAGAGCTTGGCCCATCGTTGTTTTCCAAGCTTTTTGGAAGAAGAGCCATCGATGTGAGAAATGCCGTGGCCTGGAGCGTGGTGCTGCTTCTCAGGGGTGGATCAGAGCAGAGGGCAAGGAGACAAAACCTCAGATCCTTTATTTCCTCTGCCCTGTCAGCAGAGTCAAGGGAGCTGGCAAAGCTGTGGTGGTTTGGAGGGAGGGAATTGCAGTTCTAACCTGGAATGCCTGGTGCCATGCAGCTGTCTGCATGGCTGCCCCTCCTGGAAAGGCAGAGCACTGAGATGTGTGAAGCCATCTCTGCTGATGCCAAGTGCAGCCACTGTCATCCCCAAAACAACCCCGCCTCTCCCACAGCTCTCAGGACAGCTTTGCTGCTGTTTTACTGAGAAAATTGAGAGGGAGGGTGAGGCCATGATGAAAATGGGAAGACCTGGCATAGTTCTGAGCTGTATTTTAAGCTAATCCACATAAGAGGGAAATATTTTTTTTTAAATGTGGACAATGGTAAAAAAATTTCAATCTATTGCTCTAAATAAAGTGCAGAGTGAACCATGGAGAAACATACATAAGCAGCATGCGACCCAAGAGTATTTATAATTAAATATGAGATTTCCTCACCCAGGTGTTCCTGGAAGAATGCAGCACTGCCATTTTAAATGCACGAGTTTCTGCTCCTAATTAAAACACTGTAAATCAGAAACCACCTTGCTGCACGGTGGGTGCTCTTTGCTTGCTTAGGTCAGCGCAGGATTTCATGGAGGGACAGGAGGGAGCACAGCTTTTTCTCCTGCAAAATGACCAATGGCAGACAAAATTCCAAGAGTTGCTTTCAGCCAGCAGTCGTCTTAAGATTTTCAGATCAGAATTAAGAAATTCTCCAGCAATCTGGGTGTTTATCAGTCACTTTGAAAATAAAAGAGAAATTAATCTGATTACCAGCTTATGAGTGAGTTTCACAAAAGTCCTCATGGCCTGTTCTGTGAATAAAGCATGCTGAGAACTCAAGAATTCCCAAGGCATCAGGCAAAATATGCCTATGGAAAGGCAGGAATTGGAAAAAGCTGAGTAAACCTTTGTAAACTGAGAGTGGATGTGGATGGAACAAAAATGTTTAGGTGGAAGGAAAGGGTTTGTTAGGAGCACAATTATAAATTTCTCTTTTGGGCTGTTCCCTTAAGGAATTGTAGGGCAAACTGACCTTAAAACTTTGCAGAGGATTTATGTAAAGAGATTTGGTTTTTCTTTTTTTTCCTCCCCTCTCACTGCTTTTGAGCCCTCCATTTGTGCTGCTGCAGGAGGTTTGTTTTGTCCAGGGCTGATTTGCATAATCAGCTGTTCTGGAAGGCAGCCAAGGGGAAGGAAATAGTTACTAGTGCTCCTTTTAATAGAGAGTAGAGTTTGGTGGTGCGTGGCAGAGCCTGAGGTTTTTGGGTTTTAATGCAGTATTGTCCACCCAGAGCTTTCCCAGCCCAGCTGCTTCACTGCTTGCTCCTCTCCAAAACAACATCAATGGATAAAAAATGCACAGAGCTCCTCACTAACAGGGCAGTGGGCGAAGGGCTGCCCCAAAACCTGGCTCTGCAACCTTGTTCCTACAAAAACACATCCCTGCAGGGACAGGGGAGGCTGGCACCTCTGTCCTGAGGCCACCCCTCTGCTGCCAGGCTGAGGGGGCTGCCTGTGAAGGGACCCACCAGGGCTGGCTCTGTGCAGGCGCTGCCCTCTGCTTTTATGGAACTCCATGCTTTGGGCTGTCCCCAGGTGCAGCCTGCTGGGGTAAATCCTGCCAGGTGCATTGTGGCTGCTCAGGCATTCTGTTTTGCAGAAGTTAGTTCCTTAGAACTAAGTTAGCTTAGCTCTAAGTTCTTAGTTAGCCCTCAGAAACTCTCTGGGGCCAGTCTTCAGGCAAGGCTCAGCATTTCAGTCTGATTGAGAACCCTTTCCTCTCCCCACCTCCACCTTTTCCCTCCTTTTCTATTTCCTCTTTTTTTTTTTTAATCTTTTTATTTTTGCCCTTTTCCTCTCTGTGGAAATGACTGAATCTGGTTATAGCATGTGGTGGAGAACCAACCAAACTGAACCCCTGATCATTTTCCTCCTTTGCCACGTGGGCTTTTCAGTGCTTACACGTGATCAAAATCTTGTCACCTGTTGCTTCCTTGTGACTCCTCCTGCAATCCCTGTGCTGTCCTCCACTTTGGCATAAACTGTGTGGCACTGTTCTCCTTTCAAGGTTTGGAAGCTTTTTGGGATGATTAGGGAGGATTGGAGCATCCTCATTGCATATGGAAAGTCACTCAGGGGGGTGGGAAACCCCCTGGGAGGGTTTTTCCCAACTGAGGGGCAGAGGTGGCTGTCAGGTGCCACCTGGCTGCCCCCAGACCAAACTGAGGATGTCCTGGGTAGCCCCAGCCCTGGGAGAGACAGATCCCTGCAGATCCCATGCTCAGGGATCCCATGGCATCACACATTGATCCTCTCCCAGCAGTGCCAGACACTTTTGGAAAGCACTTGGCTACTTCCAAGGTTCAGGGCATCAGTGGCCACAAATTCTTTCAGCCACATTTGTAGCTATTCATTGTGCTGAAGGAAAAGTGAGCAAACTCTTTGCAAGGCATTAACCTTTGTCCTAATAATGGGTATCTCTTGAGCTGTCCCTGATTCCTGGAAAACAGCAGTGGTACATTACAGAATTAATTCAGCATCTTCTGTTTGCATCATCAAGTGTCTTTTCCTTGTATTATGTTATGCTTATTTTCTCTAGTGGATACATTGCCTGGTTTTATATTTTCTCAGTACTTAGGAATGGACAAAATTGAAGATGTTTCTTCAGGGAAGTTCTGCTAGAGCTGCTCTTGAGATCCATCCTGTGCTGTCTGATGCCTGACATGCGTCAGGAATAATTGAGGAAATTTTTCTGTGTCAATGACAGTAAATAATCAGTGTCTGTTTTCTCCCACAGAAAATTGTTCCTGGGCTTGTTTCAGAAGCTGAAGTGACTCTTGTTTCTTTGAAAGGAATTATCTTAAATGGCTGATATATTTCCACCACTGCTGTTGTCAGAATCACATTCAAGGACAGGATACGGGGATTTTAAAAAATAATTTAATAACACAGAATTGTTTGCTCTTGACCTGCAATAAAAATTGTGTGAACTTCTCTGCAGCACACTTGGTCCTAAATAAGATGTCTCAGGAAAACTCAATGGTCTTCTGCAAATTTAGTTCATTTGCTGCCCCTCCCAATCCTTCTCCCAGTCATTCCCACTTCCTATGGCCCTCAGGTCCAGTGGCTCAGGATGTTGTGTGGGCTCAGTCTGCATCCCAGCTCTCCACTGCCCTGCTCAGGGGGATCCTTTCCTTAAGCCTTTATTTGTACTCCAGACCCAGAGCTGAGACCTGCCCCGAGCAGCTGGGGACACCAGAGGTGCTGCTGGGTTGGGTGGGACAGGGGGATCCAGCTGCTCTGTCAGGAGCCTTGGCTATGGGGCTGCATCCCTCATTCCACAGGCACTGGGTTACAACATCTCCCTAGGACAGGGATGCATTGCTCCAGGCCTTGCTGTGGGGCTGCATCCCTCATTTTCCAGGAATTTGGTTACAACATCTCTTTAGGACAGGGATTCAGCCTTTCCAAGCCTGGCTGTGGGGCTGCATCCCTCATTCCACAGGCACTGGGTTACAACATCTCCCTAGGACAGGGATGCATTGCTCCAGGCCTTGCTGTGGGGCTGCATCCCTCATTTTCTAGGAATTTGGTTACAACATTTCCTTAGGTCATGGATGCAGCCTTTCTAAGCCTAGCTGTGGAGCTGCATCCCTCATTTCCAGGAATTTGGTTACAACATCTCCTAAGGACAGGGATGCAGCCCCATAGCCAGGCTTGGAAGGGCTGCATCCCTCATTTCCCAGACACTCAGTTATGACACCTCTAAAGGACAGGGATGCAGCCCTTCCATTTTTCTCTGATGCTGGGAGCACCTCATCTCACAGAGTGCAGGAGAAGGAGACAAACTGCTTGGCAACAGCATTCCAGAATTGTTGGTGTAACCATTAGGGCAGAGCAGAAAAATCAGAAGAATGTGGGGCAAGCACAGCATTCTGAAATAACAGGAGATGGAGTTGCTGAGAACCTCTCCAGGTAACTGAGGGTTCTCAGGTTGGAAGGGGCCTCTGAAGCTTCACTTGCTCAAAGCAGGACCAACTTTAGTCATGGACTGGGGCATGAAGCTGTCCCTGCTGCCTCCAGCTACCTGGAGAAGATCCAGCCTAGTGGGAAATTGTAGATGAATGAGTTGAAGATGACTTGCATTTTTTGCTCTCATAAATGCTCCTCTCACTTGGGTTCTTTGAGGAAATTCTTCCTATGGACATTTTAAAGTGATAAAATTAAGGCATCTGCTACTGTCTGCACTGTCTGTTGTGCCTTTGTATTTTGAATTTCACTTCCTATGGTGAGTAAAAATACCAGATTATTAGATTTTGGTTCAACATTTTCCTGTCCATGTTCTCCATGAGACTCCTCAGTGGCTCCCTGCAAAGTGTGAGGTTTTTCCTGCCTGCCTCCATGGGATAACTCACCTGGTTTTGAGTGAGTTATCCAAACCAGCAAAAGTTTGGGGTTTGCTTATGAAATCTGATGTGCTGCAATGCTCCTTTTTGGCCAAAGCTTAAATACTGCCAGCCTGCATAAAGGAATATCCTCTGCATGGCAGCTCACCCCTTAAAGGCCTGAAAAGTCCCAGTGGGGAGGTTGAGGGATGGGTGTTGGGTGAGTACTGAGCATGGGTTCTTCCAACACAGTGATTCTTCCTCAGCTTATCCCTCGGGGAGCTACAAGGATGCGTGGGAATCCTGCATTTCAGAGGGTGGAAAGTCAAGTTTCTAAGAAGAAAGTGGGAGCCAAACTCAGCTTGAGCAGCACAGAGGCAGCACAGGGATGCCGTGCCCAGACCTGGAAGAACCAGAGGAGGACTTCCAGGTGGCTGTGTGGTTTGATGTCTCCAAATTTGTCTGAACTCCTTGATACTCCTGTCCAGGCTGCAGTGCAGGCTGTCCCCAGCAGTGTGTGTTCTATCCCAGCTGCTGGAACTGGGCTGGGGTAACCCTCTGTCCATGGCCCAGCTCTTAAAAACCACCTGGGGCAGTTTGCTTTATCTCTGCCAGGACCCATCCTCCCTCCAGGGACTGATCTTCTGCTCATGGGCCACTGAGTCTCCCTGCAGGGCTGAGAAACTTCCAGCATCCCACTGTGAGATGCTGCAGCCAGGGCAGGAGCCAAGCATTCCTACCTGGATCCAATCTGGCCTTTGGAACACCAAGCAGCCTTTGCCACTGCATTCCCAGAGGAACACCAGGCCCATCCATCACCACTGCACCTTCAGAGGGAAACTCCACCTTTCTGCAGGATCACTGCTCCACCAGAGCCACATCTGCCACTGCAGGAGGGCTGCAGCCACCATGGAATGGGACTGCCACCAACACCCTGACCCACAGGGGGTCAGGCTGGATTCTGACTCTCTCAGTGGGTTTGGTTTTCTGTATTACTGCATTTTTATTTTAGTTCTCCTAATGTAGAACTGTTATTCCTATCCCTGTATCTTTGCCTGAGAGCCCCTAATTTCAAAATTATAGTAATTGGGAGGGAGGGAGTTTACATTTTTCCATTCCAAGGGAGGCTCCTGCCTTCCTGAGCAGACACCTGGTGTTCAAACCAAGACAGCTCCTCAGCAGGGCTGGTCCTGAGGAAAACAGCAGGAGCTAAAAGAGCCAGAGTGGAGAGAGTGGAGAGAGCAGCTCGCTGGAGCCAAGTGCATCCTCTAAATGTTAAGAGGCGTGTTACGGGAGAGGCTCCGCAGACACAAAAGGTCACCACTGCCCAAGTTTTCAGTAAAACAAAGGCCAACTATTTTTAACTTCATTTCAAGTGGGAAGCCTAAAGCCATAAGCTGGCCTGATTGCAGAAGGCCTTGGCTGTGGTGCTAATCAGAGCTGTTTGCATAATGTGAGCCCTGGCTGCTGACCCCGGGAGCTGCATCCCAAATCTGCCCTGGCCCTGCTAATGCCTCACACCCGGGGATGCAGATGGGGCCCGATCCCCTGAAGTCCTGCAAGCCCTGCACGTTTGGAAGCTTCTTGTCTTGGAAAGCTGCTGCAAGAGACATCGAGTTCAGGAGCCAAAGGTGGGGGGTTAACAGAGAGAGATACAGATAATTTGCATTCCTTAGTGCCCCTGCCTGCAACTGTGCACTGTGAGTGAGTCACAAAGCTAGAGGGATTGCCAGGCAAATAAATGGGACAGGTGCCATGAAATCCATAGAAAAGAGATCTCTTGTTCTACTAGGGGAATCCAGAGCTCCATAGATGTGTCTGCTGCAGGGCACAAAGCCTTCACTCCGAGGCTAGTTTCAAAAATAAAAGTAGGTGTTTTCCTCTGAAGGCAGATCTGCCAGCAGGAGTATCAGCACTGGCAGGACAAGGTCTGCACCTCTGTTTCTTTGGCTTTCTTCACCCTGGTGATAGAGCCAAGAGAAGTCAAGTTCTGGTCTGGGATCATTTCCTAACTTATCTCCATGCTGTTGTAAAAAGTGGGGCTGCACTTGCAGGTCTCAGTTCATTACTTGTTTCTGGTATCAACAAAAGCTCCTGAGACTTCTTGGTGAACTTTACGATCCCATCAGGGTCTGAACAGCCTCTTGAGTGGGTAAGCAGTGCCAAAATTGCACCACATTTCTGACAGTTCAACTCTTCTGGTGTTGTGTCAAGAAGGAAACAAAAAAAAGGCAAGTCTGCACCAGCCTTATTTCCTGTGAAACAGTATTTGCAGCAGGGCTTTTCTCAATTTGATGGTGGAAATACGGAATATTTGCCTGGTTTCTGAGCTGTCTGGAAGTGTAGGCCCAGTGCTCAGCAAGGCCCAGGTTTCCCACTGCAGCAATTAGAGCCCACAGCTGGTTTTCTGTGCAAGTGTGGAATGGGATCACTTCCTGATTTTGTCACTCCAGAGGTACGGGAAGACTTTTCCTAAGAATAAGCTTGTAAAGCTCTTCAGCAGCCGAGCTGTTTGTTTCCTTGGAGTTCCTGAGGGCTGCGGACAGAGGGTGGCTCCTCCATCCTTTTCCTGGGATTCAACCTTTCCCTGGAACTACCCTCTGCAAACGAGCTGAGCTGTGGGGTTTGGAGTGGTGGGGGTGGGAAGGGATTGTGGCCAAATGAATCAAAGCAGCCAGAGCAGCCTGGGCCTGGCATGTCCCCACAGTCCTGGTGGGACAGGTGGTGTCACAGCAAGAGGTGACAGCCACCCAAACTGACCCCAGGGGGATCCCACAGCTTCCACCCCTCAGTTACTGACCCAGCCCCTGCCTCCTGCCATACAGGTGATCCCACAGCCCAGGTGATCCCACAGCCCAGGTGACCCCACAGCTCTGGTGACCCCACACCCAGGTACCCCACAGCTCAGCTCCTGGGCCAGACCTGGAATTCTGAGAAGAATTCTGCTGTTGCTGTGGTGGCTCTGTTCAGATGTGTGCTGTGGGGAGCAGGGAGCCTGCACAGCTGCTGCTGCTGCTGTGTCCAGATGTTGTGATAGCCCCAGCCTGTCCCCTCTTTACAAGCCCAGTGGTTTCCCAAAGCCCTGTGGCAGCTTTGGGGCTGTGCTCAGTGTGAAGCCCAGCTACGCCCATCCCTCGGGATCTGATGGGTGTCCCTGACCTCCTGAACACCTCCAGTACAGTTCTCTCTTTAATTCTCTGCATTGCCATGTACTTGTGAGGACATCAGTATGTTCCCAGGTTATCAGAGTGCACAGAGGGCACAGACACATCTCATTTGTAGGACTTCTCTGGCCCCAGCTATCCCACACACTCTGAAGGCCAATGAGCAGCTTCCAGGATCAGCTGTTTGGGATCCCAAAGTGCATCACAATGGATGCAGTTCATTTTTCCATCAGGGGCGGAGATGTTCTGTGGTTTGTTGAAGCCCCAGAATCACAGAATGTGCTGTGTTGGAAGGGACCTATCAGGATCATCCAGTCCAACTCCTGGCCCTGCACAAACACCCCTAAAATCCCCCCTGTACATCCCTGAGAGATCTCAGTACGGGATGCTCCTGATCTTACTCTGCCTGGTCTTACCCATGGCTCTGCCCTTATGTGGAGCTTTCCTGTCCTTCACAAATCCCCACCCGTGGTGGCTGTACCTAAACCCTCCCCAGTTCTCTGGGAAAACAGCCTGCCAAACCAAGCCCAAGCTGCATCTCCACCATGTCCTGCAGTATCTCTCACTCCCAGCGCTGGCCATTGCAATTAATAACAATTAAGAGCAGCAGGGGAGGGATGCCTGTCTCGCCTGTTTCCAAGCCCTTGCAGATTGCATGCTCCAGATCCCAGCAGGGAGTGGATGCCACGGGTAAGGAGCACTGGTTAAAAAAGCCCTGGCTGCTTCCCAGAGAGCTGAAGGATTAATTAGGGCCATGGACAGTCTAATTCGGCCCTTAATGAGCCCTGAGGGACTGGGAGATGGCAAAAGGTGGGATGGAGCAGCCCTGGAGCAGCGACTGAGAGCCTGGACAAGAGATGTGGCATCCTACAGGCAACTGGGAGGAAATTCTGGAACAGGAGCCTGTGGAATCTGGGCTGTGGAGGCAGAGCCTTCCTCCTCCAAAGGCAGATTTCACCTGCTCAAAAGCAAGATTTGAGTAGTGAAAGCTGCAAAACCAGGTTGTTGGTTTGGGGTTGGAAAGAGAAATTAAACCTCTCCAAAGGTGAGACCAAAGTGTTCACCTCGTTTGGAGGACTTTGGATTGGAGCTTAAATTTCTTCTCTGGGCAGTTAATTTTGGGCCTGTGATCTGCCCTTGTTCCCCTGTGTGGGAACAGGGCTGACATCCAATACAGGAGCCTCTGAGAGACAAAGGCAAAAAATGCAGGTGCAAGGCAAAAAAAGAGAAAAAAATGAAAAAACCTCAGAGCTGACCCTGCAACCTCCTCCCAGAGAATCCCCTGCACCTTTTTATCTCTCCAGGGAGCAGTGCCTGGTGCACCTGGAGCCTTTGTGGTCATTTGTGGCCCTTCCCAGCACAGCCTTCCTCTCTTGGATATTTGCTAAATATTTAATGAAATGATTCTGAGCTCAAACTATGAGATTTCCTTTTTGGGGGTGTGTTGGCAAATCTGGGGCTGTCCATGTGCTCCTGCTGAGCCAAAGGGAACACTCCCACCTGCTCCCTGCTGGCTGCCAGGGCTGGGGGGCCCACACTCTGCTGGGGTTTGCATTGCTGCTCCTTCCCTGCTGTGCCCGTGTGTGTGGGAAGGAATTCCTGCCCCATTTTCCTCCTGGGAGGGAGGGGCAGGATCTGGCCTTGATTCACAGGCTGCAGCATCAATGTTCTGCTTTGAGCCTGCTGGGAAGTTTGGTTTTCTTCCCATTATTTTGGGTGAATGCTGTGATGTCACTCAGCTTTTCCAATCCAAATTCCTCCGTGACAGTTCTTCTGAGCCAGAATCTTTTAGGAAGCAGCTCCTGGAAGTCTCATCTCCCCATTCCCAGCTCCCAAACCATTTCAAAGAAGTGCAGCCGAAGCTGGGAGACTTCTAATCAGAGGTGAAGGAATGAAACACCACTGAACTCCACTCACCCACACATTTTTTTGCTTCACCTCCCATCTCTCCCATATCAGCTCTCGGCTCCCTCTGAGCCTGGCACTTGGCAAAAGGATGGAGAAGGGAATTCTGACACTTCTATGCTTGTGCAAACTCTAATCTAAGGTGTGCTGGTGTGTCAGAACCCTGGCACAGAGGATTTCAGGCTTTCTGTGCTGACAGGGAATGATCCTCAAAAACACACTGCATTTGACCTGAGGCCATGGGAAAGGCTTCCAAAATTGAGATTGTGAGGGTGTAGTTGAATAGAAGCGTGTTATCTCACAGGGTGAAATATTTAGAATTTAAGGTTTTGGGATATGGTAATATACATATAACAAGATGGAGGGGTTAGGGCATAAGTTAGTCCTTCTCCTTCTTCATAAGTTTGGGTGATTTTGTGTAATTAGTTGAAAAAGTCCCCAGTGCAGAACATAAGTAGTTATTATTAAGTTAAAAGTAAAAATAAATTAGTTATCATCTCATAATTTGATAATTTAAACTTAAAAAACCCTTGAAAATAAAACTCTCTGCACCATTTCTACTCTGTTAAAACTTAGTGTATAGAAGCACTCATAGTCAATGAAGCTATAAATAAATAAACAAANTTTTGTGTAATTAGTTGAAAAAGTCCCCAGTGCAGAACATAAGTAGTTATTATTAAGTTAAAAGTAAAAATAAATTAGTTATCATCTCATAATTTGATAATTTAAACTTAAAAAACCCTTGAAAATAAAACTCTCTGCACCATTTCTACTCTGTTAAAACTTAGTGTATAGAAGCACTCATAGTCAATGAAGCTATAAATAAATAAACAAAATATATAAATAAATAAACAAAAAAAAACCCCACCTAAATCCAAACAAAAATTCTGTCTCTCGCACTTTTAATGCTAACCCTAAAAAAACCCAAAAGCAGAGTGCACCTCACACTGGTGTTGCTGTGAAGGTGTTTATCCTCAGCCACTGACTCTCGGAATTGTTTCCCTCGAAGCCACGGAGAGGAAGATCCCTGTCCCTGTGTGAGGGATGTGATGTGTGTGTCCACTGAAAGGAAAATAATGCTGCACTGTGAATTCCCTCTGGATCCTTGGCATCTCCCTTCCGGCTGAGTGACATTTGTGGATGCTCTGCTGGATGTGTTTGATGGGGGTATCAGGATGGAAACAACTGTCTTCTAAGCTCTGAAAGAGGTTTTATTTATTTCTTTCAAAGAATCAATGTGGGGAGGGAAATGCCCCCTTTTCTCTTGGCAATCTCAAGCCCCCAGGTCTGTAAGAAATAATTTTATGTGTGAATCTGGCTTCCTGCTCCCCCCCAAACAGGGAAATACCTGGAGAGAGGCTGTGGAGTCAGGTGGGAAGTGAAGGGAAATTCACTGGGTATTTTGTAGCTCTGTCATCAGAAAACTGAGTAGGGTGGAAGAGCTGGGTTTGGGTCAGGAATTCCTCAACCCTCCCTGTGCTGAGCTCCCTTCTCACCTCTGACTGACCCAGTGAGGGGCAATGATGTATTGGGAGATATTTTCCTTTCCTCCCTCCTGCTCCTTGGCTGCTGTCTCCAGCATCATCCCTGCTCCCACATTTTGGCAGTAAGGAGGCCCAGAAGGGCTGAAGTTTATTGATTTCCATCTGGGATGCCTTTTCCCTGTATTTTTTCAAGTGTTTTTCACATGGGGAATAAACCCTGCTTGGTGCTTTCCCTCCTCACCACGATTTGATGGCATTTCCTGGGACAGAAATGCAGGAAAAAAAATAATTAGCAAAGCTCCCAGCAATAACAAACTGTGCAAATCTTTGCCCTCCAATTCCACTGCTAGGCATTATCAAGGAGAAGAAATGTGAAAATGGTAACACTCTTTAATTCATTAATGTGTTAATTGATTTCACAAAATTAGTTTGCAGACACTAAAAGCAGTTTCTCTTATCTGCTTTTTATGAACTGCCAGTACAAAGCAGAAATAGGGAAGACACTTGCACAAATAAATGGAAATAGTGATATAGCAAACGTTGCCTGAAAGCAAAATCTAAATTCTTCCTTGTTCTGCTGAATTTGGCATGGACCAAAAATACAAATTTTCTGCATTTCCAGCACTCTGGAGAAGAAAAGGATTGATCTTTTTTCCCCTCATTAACAACAAACACTTAAGGGGCAGTCAGAATTGAGGAACAGGGAGCAGCCCAACTGCCAGGATTTATTTCATTGTCAGAAACCCCCTTATGGATGTTTTGTCAGAGATCACACCTAGAGAGAGAATGGGGACAAAGAAATCAAATTGAACTGTTGTCTCATCTGAAAACCACTTGCAGTGGTGTTTATTTTTTGCATTGATTTCAAGCACAGGCCCTCCTCTGGTGTCCATGCTTCCCTGGAGAACTTTTTCCAGGTTTTTTGCCAGAACTTTTTCTCCACAGATGGACAGTGGAGAAATCCAACCAGCAATGCAGCAGACAAAGGGAATGGTTTCAAAGTTACCCCTGGAATGGCTGATGTTTGGCATCACTTTCTCTGCAGCTTTGCCTGTATTTCCTAAGCCAAAGACTCTGCTGCTCTCAGGGAAAGAGCCCTTCCTCCCCTGCCTTCCCTCCGACCCTCAGCCAGAGGTTAAAAATGATGCCCTTAGAAGGAGGAAAATAAAAGTGCAGATAGCTCATTTTGGAAGAAAACATTTTGTTTTTTCTCCTGTTTGAAGTGAGGATGGCCTTTAGTAAAAAAGAGTTGTGAAGGGATTTGTCCTCCCTTGTTTCTGATGGAAGCAAAATGGCACTGCCAGGCAAGGGGTGTTGCCCTCACTGGAATAAATCTAAATTTGCCTTTCATGGCTCTTCTCAGGTATTTTTTGCTGGACATTTTTCAACTATCCAACTAGTCTGGGTCATGTCCACTCCAGGTTTGATCTTGGGAAGCAGTTTGAGGGTGAAATGAGGCTGCACTAAGGGTCTTTGTAGCTGAGCACAAAGGAAAAGGCAATCCTGGCCTTTGGACCAAGGACTGTGGGTTCCTATGGTTTTCCAACCTGAGGACAACCTGCTCGGATGGGGATGGAAGGAATGTTGAGCACTGAACCTTGGAGTTGTTGCTCCCATGGAGCTTTCAACTGTTTGGGGTTTAGGAGAAGTTCAGCCATCTGAAAGTGCATTATCTGAACATTTGGCAAGATGAAAATCTGGAGGAGAGAGCATTCAAAATTTACTTTTCATTAACACGAGCTAATTAAACCATTCAGCCAGCACTCCCCGTACCCAGAGCAGGCAGCCACGTCTATTTTGAGCTTTCCCTTCTCCTGCCAAGTCCAAGTCGCCAGACCAGCTTTATTTTTCAGTGGGAACTGAGGACTTTGGGACAATGTCAAGCATCACGATCTGGCTCTGCTAATTTGTGGCTGGGTTGTGCAATTCTTGCCCAGCTAATTTTAGCTGTGCCTCGCAGGGCACAGCTTTGGTTAAGAACAGGCCACGGGAGCAGCCCCAAGCTCAGAGTTTAATTGTGTAAGAACCCAGCAGAACCACGGGTAAGGCTCATGTGATGGAGCCTTTCTTTAATTCTGCCTCGTTAATGGGAGCTCTGCTGCACTCTGGGCTTTCCTGAGGATATCATTTATAACACGCTTGCTTCCTAACAACCTTTTCTTTCTCAGCAGCAGAACCTCACCCCTCCTTGTGGTCTCAGCACAAAGTCTGGGAAAAGGGACTTTCTCCTGGTTTGTTGTGCTACCATCTCTTTGCCATCATCCTCTCGCATCTTTGCTGGGTGTGGTCTTTGTTTTCCTTGAACAAACTTATTTTTAGCTCAATAAAGTGCATTTGAGATCCCCTCCTTCCCTGGCAGCCCTGCTGCTGCCTAAGCAGCCTTGTTCTTCCTGGAGCATTTATGGGAGAGTGGGATTTTTAGTAGCAAAGCTGCAATGAAACACTTGCGGTGCTTGGACTGGAGCTTTATTTCCTGGGAAAGGCTGAAATCCTGGCAGTCCAGAGTAAAGCCCTGACTGACTCTGGAGAAGGGAGGATAAAGGGGGAGTAGCCCACATAACCATGATTAAAACTGGGAATCTGTGGGTGTCCAACAAGAACAAACCTTGACCCAGCTCCTCAGCACCTCAGAAGCCCAAGCAAAGCCCCCATCCCCTGCTCCTGCCCCACTTTCCAGCTGGGGATGAAGCCTGGACCCAGAGGTGAGAGCTGATCCAGCCCCCTGCATCCCCAGGTGCCTTTCCAGGGTCTGGGAAAGACTGAAACGAGCCCGTGAAGCCAGCTCTGTGCCCATCCCTCCAGGACCATGTGGCTACAAATGCTTGTTGCTGCCTTGGAGGGGCTGTGCCGTGCCCTTGGGGACCCCCAGCCAGGTAGGACCGAGGCACCAAGGGCTTCCACCTGTGTCCCCAGGTGTCCCCTGCAGTGGTACTGGGAACTCTGTGGTCACAGTGTTGGTTTTGTGAGCCCTCAGCCCCTCTGTTCCTGGCCCCAGCAGGCCTGGGGTGATGTCCCTGACACCACCTCAGCCTTCCAGCCCAGCCCAGTCCCCCCCAGCTCCAGCACTGGAGCCAAACAGAAGTGAGACGTCTTCCAGAGCAGCTTTAATTCGTTAGAAGCCACAAGTCAAGAGGAACAAGTTTTTAAAAGTTCCATATATTTTACCTAGACAAGCATTCCCATGTCATTAATTCTGCCTTTGCTGCTAAGGCTTTTTCCAGTCCCCTCAGCCTGGAGCCTCCTCTGCTGTTGGATTTGCTGGCAGGTTCTCCACGCTCAGTTCCACCTGAAGGATCTCCTCTGCAAGGTTTGGCTGGAAACACTCCCAGCCACGGTTATTTATTGAAACCATCTGTTTGCACTGGCACACAGGGAGCCCATCACAACACTTCTGTTGGTTTTCAGACTCTTTGCACACCTGGCAGAGCCAAGGGAACAGCCCCTGGTGTTAAGAGCAGCTCATGATGTGGTTTGGTGCAGGGATCAATAATCCTGGCACTGAAGGAGTGCCCTCCTGGAATCTCTCCTGGGAATAGTAAAGGAATTATAACTGGGGCGAGGGGGTGGAATTCAAACATTCGGACTGGCATTTCTGCAGCAGTTTGGATCAGCCTGTGTTTGGGTTTGCTGCAGGAGGAGTGTGGCCTTTACCTATCACCAATGTGCCTTTTTATGAAAAGCCAGAAGAATTACAGAGTCAGGACAAGGCCCAGGGCTGAGCAGGTTTTCTCTCTCTCACGCAGCTGTTATCTCTGGATTTTTGGGCACTGGTTATTCCCTAAGTGTCAGCCACCCCCACTAAGGCTGCTCCCACTCCCAGAGGATCTGTGTGGGGAGTGGGATGAGCACTGGGGGTGAACATGGGCTTTGGTGGAGCAACCTCTGGGAAGGGGCTCTGAGTCCTTCTCCACCCGGCAGGAGATGACAGAGCTCAGCCCCTGCCACCTGAGGTTGCCAGTCTGGTTTCCCCAGTGCTGGAAATCAGCAGCCAGCATGTCTCAGGTGCAAGGGGTGGGTGGGAGAGTCCAGCACCCATTTCCCTTTGCCAGGGAAATGTTAACCCCCCTGCTCCACAAACCCAGCTGGGACCCCCACACCACCAGGGCTGCCCTTAATGGAGCCCTTTGGAGGCTGAAACCACTCAGCTGTAAGCAGGCAGCAAAATCAAACTTTTCAATGGTGCATCCAGACAGGAGGAACACGGCCAGGTCCCCCAGCAGCACCAGCAACGCCAGTGGCACACGCCAGGGCCATCCAACATTTCTTGCTTCTCTCCATCCATTTCCTCCTGCCCCAAGCTGTGCAGCAGGCTGGGAATTCCACAGCCGTGGAATGCCAGCCAGGGAAAAACGAACCCAGAGTGTCCCAGCCCCTGCAGCATCCCCGTCACAGTCACCTGTCCCCAGCAGCAGCAGGTGCCTCCAGGAGCAGATCCAGCAGGACCGGGCACGGTGGGGCTGTGGGGAGCCGGCTCAGTCCTGGGGGAACGGGAACAATCCCTGCCGGGGGCAGAGCCGGAGGCCACAGCCCCGCCGGGGCTCCCAGCAGAGTTACAGGTATTTATTGTATGTGCTCCTGTTCTCCTTTCCTGGTCCAAAGAGTCGGGATTTCCTCTGAATTGCGTGAAACCACCGCAGCAGCAGGGCTGGCCAGGGACTCCTCTCGTGCTGCCCTGGATCTGTGGGGGAGTGAAACTTTGAGGAAAGCAGCGTGTTGGTCACATAGTCCCTAAAAATGAAGCCTGTGGGATAAGGCTTTGTTAAGGCAGGTGGGGACAGCTCCTCGGGGTAGGATCAGGGAAAAACCCTCCCTGTGCCCTGTTCACACAGCCCCACCCCGGTAATGACACCGCCTGCGGGACAGGGAGGGCTCCTGGGGGACTGTCCCAGGCGTTTGTGTCACCTGGGTGTCCCCCGGGAATGCCAGAGCCCTCTGCAGCTGGCCATGGACACCCTGGACACCAACACAGCACAGCTGGGCTCCAGCCAGGCCAAAAAAATAAACCACAACTAAACTAAAATAAATCACAAAATACAAACAATGTGGTTTAGGACAGATAAGAAAGCAAGTGACAGAGATTTTGACAATTGCACTATCAGTGCAATTTGCTTGTCTTGTCCTTTGCTGATTTAGGGCCACGTAAAAACCAGGCTCTGTAAAAAGCACCCACTATCCTGTCATCTGAGCTTGGGTGCTGTCAAGAGCTCTTTTTTTGGCACAGAAAAAGCACAGTTTGGCTGCTGAGGAGTTAAACCAAGGCAAATGGCACTTTGCTTTACCCAGCTTCCAAACAGGGGACAGAAGACTTGTGTGATGGCTCAAATGTATGGAAAGCAATTCCACTTCAAGACTTGTTACCATTCCTCAGCCTCGAATCTCCCTGCACTGGAGTGAGTGATGAAGGAAAAGCTATCAAATGCCCAGGTCAGCCAGCATCACCCTGATGTGAAACCAGGCTGGGCAGTGCAGCTCAGCAGGGCTCTGCCCAGACCATTCATCTGGGGATGCCAGGTCTCACAGGCTGGAGGAGCAGCAGTGACAAAGACTTTGTGACACAGCAGCAGTGACTCCACTCCCGTACATGACTTCTCTGTTCAAACCTGCTGCTCCCCTCACATTTCTGCACTGCTCAGGGTATCAACTCAGCCTCTAACAACACACTTAAACACTGCTGTCTTTAGGACAAGGCACCTCTTAAGTCCCAAACCATTTCCCCCCAGGACAAACCACGCTGTGGGCAAGGGCCAGCAGCTTTTTGATTTCCTATGACCCTGCAGAGGTTTGAATGCACACCCACACCTCTGAGGATTTACTGAATAAAAGCTGTACAGCTTTTGTAAAAGTGAGCTAAGAAGAGAAGCAAATATACCAATAGATCCTGTAATTGCTTCTCCAGATGAAAAACAGAAAATGAAACTTCTCTTCTGAAGTTAACTGTGCTGGCTTCCAGGGCTGGCCACAAAAGCAGCCCTGATTGTCTTGGAGCTGATTCTCAGAGGTAATAAATAAGTGAATTTAGTGCCAGGATTTGTTGTGAAAAAAACAGATCCTGGCAAAAATGTGTCTATGTTCCCAACCCGCTGTGAAACAGGAATAAAGACCAGAGAGGCTCTAGGTGTATGTTATGGGTATGTGCAGGTGTAGAGCTTTGTGTGTGTGAACGAGGTCTGCTTGTTTCCAGAGCTCTGTGTGTCCAGAATTCTGTGTGTCCAGAGCTCTGTGTCCAGCCCCTGTGTGTCCAGGAGCTCTGTCCAGCTCTGTGTGTGTCCCCAGCTCTGAGTCCACCCCTCCTGTCCCCCCAAAGTGTCATTCCCAGCTCCCCCCCAGCTGGAGCTGTGACAAGCCAGCACTGTCACCTTTGACAGGATGCCCCAGCCCATGCACTGCTGGCAGCACTGATGGTTCCTTTATGAGACACCCAAGGGTTGCACATTTAACACGCTGTCCTGAGTGGAAAAGAAATCCTCCCCAGTGTTCCCTGTCTCGTTGCTGTTTTGTTGGTACCAGGGGAAGAGGAAAGTGCCCCATGTCCCTCATGGGAGGGGCTGAAGGGAAATTTGGAGATGTGCCATGGGGGGCTCTTGAAACAGGGAAAATTTTTGAGCCATTTCCAGCCTGGGGAAAGGGCTGAGCACAGAGATCTGTCAAACCTCCAAGAGGTGACAAACTCCTGTGGCTCTGACAGGAGAAGGTGCAAATCTTCACCAGGATGATTTTTTCCTGGAGAGAGCTGGAAGAAAAAAAATGATGTGAACATTAAAAGCATTTCAGAAATACCTTCTATCTCTTTCCTGTAGCAAATGTGGGAGGTGCAGACAAATAAAGACAGTTTCACAATTTGTACCTGCAGCTTTGGGGATTATATTTGTAGTTTAACAGCTCCCGTCCTTCCTTAGCAGCTGACTGTGGAACCCTTGGTGGACACGGCTTGGAAACACTCTGAAAATGCCAATTATTCCCATTTCACCTCCCCAGCACATGCAATTTCAGTCGTTCCTTATAAACCAGCACAGATGGTGCATTACATGCTTTGGGATGCTGCCCTGCTGCTGCATTTAGTGCAGAACCTGGTGCTGCTTCTCAGCTCCAGAGTAACAAGCAAATGGATTGTTTGGGGTGGATTGGGATGTGTAATCCCTGCACCATCACTCAGATTGAAAGTCTCATTCTGTAAAAAGCAAAAGCTGATCTGTAACACCATGGATACACACAGGGATAACCCAGAGATGGCTTTGACACAGAACTCTTCACAAACACTCCTGCCATGTCACAAACACCTCACTCACCCCAAGAGGAGCCAAAGCTCACCCTGCCCATGGACATTTCCAGCTCTACACAACATTCCCATCCTCCAGGCGAGGCACAGACACACCTGCGGCTGGCACCCTGGAACACAGCCCCACCCTCCCCACAAGAGAAAGGGGTTTGAAATGGGTTTCTTTGGTTTTGGCTTTTGTTTTATGCAAGCAGAGTAGCTGGATGCTGGGTGGCTGGAAAAGCTGAAACCAAACAAATCACATGAAAGGCAGAAGTTGGCCATAAGCTACAGGCAGCAGCATTCCCGGCCGTGGAGGGCTCTTCCCACTGCTGGAGAAGCAAGCTGGGCTGGGAGCAGGCTGCAGGGCAGGGAGAGGGCTCGTTTAAAGCTGAGGAAGCCTTGGTGGTGCTCCTGCTCCCACAGCACACGCTGGGTGCCCGGGCTCCTGGTCTGGGTGCGCTGCCATCCCGAGCGGATCCCGCGCTCCCAGCTCTCCCCATCCTTCCCCACAGCTCCTTCTGCAAACCTGGCGAGTGCAAAATGCTGCCAAGTAACTCTGCTGGCCTGCACAGACAGTGGTGTGGCAGGAGAGCTCTCCAAGGGGAGCTTTGATATGGAGCTGCATTTTGGGTGTGCTGTCCCTGCTGCTCCCCCCTCCCGAGGAACCCCAGCTACACCCTGAGGGAAACAGCATCACTCAGAGAGGCGACCCCAGTACAGTTCCAGCATCGTCTCCACTGCAAGCAATGCAAGCAAGAGGAAAAAAAAGCTCTGCTGGGGGCGTTGCTGAAGCAGGAGGCAAATGTGAAGCTGTGATGTTTGAGGTCTGGGTGAGTTTGCTCCTTCAGCTGTTCAAACTGCGGCCTCGCAGGAGCCTCCGTGCAGCTTTGCCTCTCTCCTCTCTCTCATTCTCTAGGAGCAGAGTTCCTTGGAGTTTGTAGTTTTTCACTGCCCTGTCTGACTGCTTCCCTCCCTGTGTGGGCCGTGTGACAGAACCCTGGTCACTCCTCACCCCAGGGACCCCAGGGCAGAGAGGGAAGAGAGGAAAGACCTCACTCCCTGCAGAAGGAGCAATCTGGCTGTGATTATTTCCAGCACGGTGGCCCCTGTGCCTGTGGGACAAGCACCACTCCCAACCCCGTTCTGGTTATAATCACATTTTTAGGCTACCTAGAAATACACTGCCTTACCTGGGAAATGCCACTGGGATTGGAGAGGGCACCTGTTTTTTCAGGGATAACACCCCAATGCCTGTCCCAGGACAGGGCCCTCTGCAGCAGAGCCGGGAGTGGCCCCTCACAGCCCCCCCTGCTCTGTTCCCCAGCCCGGGGAGCTCCCGGGGCTGCTCTCTGAGCGCAGGGACAGGAGGGATTCAAATCCCTGCTCAATCCCAGCTCCGCTCGGAGCAGCCCCTGCCAGGGATTCTGTCCTCAATCGATCCGCTCCATTCTCGGGGAGGGCAGCGGGATTTTTCCAGGATAATCCTACATTTTGGTGGCACACTGGAGCCCCACCCCGCGCTCAGCCTTGGGAGAAGGGTGACCCCGCTCTGAGGAAAATGATTTAAAATGCCTTCAGATGCCTTTTCACTTCTTTTTATTTAATTCCATAAATATTTTCATAAGGCTCAGTGTCTTTACAACACTTTTTTAAACACTCTTTTTTTTTGTTTTATACACACAACTTTGACACTTGTTTGACAGGGTCAAACAGTCCAATATAAACAAAATAATAAAACTGGCAAGTGCGGATCAGCTGGGTTACCAAAATCCTTTTTTTCTTTTTTTTTTTTTTTCTTTTTTTGCTCTTACTGTTAAAACCCCAAAAGCACTAAAATATCAGTATTTGGCTTCAAACTAGAATTTTAAAAACCTTTTTTTTTTTTTTTTAATTCTCTGCTACAAGTCCCTGTCGTCATAGTGCCTTTAAGCTCCTACAGACTCTTCTTTTCTTCTTAAGGAAAAATAAGCTTGGTGATGCCATGCAGAACTTACAATAGCTACTAAATATACATGTTCCCTGAAATGTAGCTGCAATGAAAAGATGACAGAGCATAAAGAGAACAAAACCAGAAACCCAAAGCACCACAGTGTACTATCAATAACATTGCAATGGACGGCTGGTGCCCATCCAGAAACTGAAACAAATTTCAAATATATTTCTCTATGTAGTATTTTCTATTTACAACTGTTAGATGCACCTAGGTTGGTTCTTGTTTGACTTTTTGGAGAGGGTGGGGAGGCGAAAGTCTTGAATTTAGATCCTCTGTTCTAGTGTCTAGGTTAAGGGTAATGCATGTCATTTACCTAGGGAAGAGGGTTTCTTTTTACTTTTTTTTTTTTATATATATATATATATAGATNATGCCTGTCCCAGGACAGGGCCCTCTGCAGCAGAGCCGGGAGTGGCCCCTCACAGCCCCCCCTGCTCTGTTCCCCAGCCCGGGGAGCTCCCGGGGCTGCTCTCTGAGCGCAGGGACAGGAGGGATTCAAATCCCTGCTCAATCCCAGCTCCGCTCGGAGCAGCCCCTGCCAGGGATTCTGTCCTCAATCGATCCGCTCCATTCTCGGGGAGGGCAGCGGGATTTTTCCAGGATAATCCTACATTTTGGTGGCACACTGGAGCCCCACCCCGCGCTCAGCCTTGGGAGAAGGGTGACCCCGCTCTGAGGAAAATGATTTAAAATGCCTTCAGATGCCTTTTCACTTCTTTTTATTTAATTCCATAAATATTTTCATAAGGCTCAGTGTCTTTACAACACTTTTTTAAACACTCTTTTTTTTTGTTTTTATACACACAACTTTGACACTTGTTTGACAGGGTCAAACAGTCCAATATAAACAAAATAATAAAACTGGCAAGTGCGGATCAGCTGGGTTACCAAAATCCTTTTTTTCTTTTTTTTTTTTTTTCTTTTTTTGCTCTTACTGTTAAAACCCCAAAAGCACTAAAATATCAGTATTTGGCTTCAAACTAGAATTTTAAAAACCTTTTTTTTTTTTTTTTAATTCTCTGCTACAAGTCCCTGTCGTCATAGTGCCTTTAAGCTCCTACAGACTCTTCTTTTCTTCTTAAGGAAAAATAAGCTTGGTGATGCCATGCAGAACTTACAATAGCTACTAAATATACATGTTCCCTGAAATGTAGCTGCAATGAAAAGATGACAGAGCATAAAGAGAACAAAACCAGAAACCCAAAGCACCACAGTGTACTATCAATAACATTGCAATGGACGGCTGGTGCCCATCCAGAAACTGAAACAAATTTCAAATATATTTCTCTATGTAGTATTTTCTATTTACAACTGTTAGATGCACCTAGGTTGGTTCTTGTTTGACTTTTTGGAGAGGGTGGGGAGGCGAAAGTCTTGAATTTAGATCCTCTGTGCTAGTGTCTAGGTTAAGGGTAATGCATGTCATTTACCTAGGGAAGAGGGTTTTTTTTTTCTTTTTTTTTTTTATATATATATATATATAGATTCAGCCAGAGAAATACCGTAAACATGTAAGTTTGTCACAACTCTCTTGTTTCTGCATATGGAATGGGAAGTGGGTTCCTCCTGTCTGGCATTGGAATGCAAAGTCTGTACCAGATGCTCGGCCAAGTCACCCCCATGTGCATCGGCGCTGCTCCCAGCGCTGTCACTCCTCCAGCCCCGCTCCCTGCTGGGACAGCCGCAGCAGGGGCTCAGCTGGGACCCAGCGCTGGTTCTTCTTTGTGCCAATGCTCCATCTCCCGCAGCACCTCGGCAATTTATGGAGGGCAAGAGCTTTCTTGAAGGCCCGAGAGCCAAGCCCCTCGTCCCTGCGGCCGCCAGCACGAGCGGCGCTGCCCCGGGCGGGCTTCCCACTTAACAAAGAAGCTGCGAGTCCAACAAGTGGCCTTGTCAGATCTTGATTTATGATGCAAATAATGGTGTGGCGGTGGTGTTTCTTTTTTCCTAGTGCTGAATATTTAGGAAGCATCTTCTCATAAAAATTATGGATGTCTCATTCTCACTCTCTGAGGCACAAAACAGTAAATGAACAGGCTTAACTAATGTGCTTGTTACTTGGTTGGTCTTTTTTTTTTTTTCCCTAAGCAATTAAAAAGGCAAAAGGAGTAAGTGAAATTTTCATCATGTTGACAACATTTTGGAATCTCTCTCTTTCTCTCTCTCTCTCTCTCTGCCTCTCTCCAGCCATTCAGAAAGAGTAAAACATTAACTGACAAGAACCCATCTCATGCACTGCTTTAAATACCCATTCTGTTAAAGAAACAAAACAATATTTGCTATGCATCCCATATTAAAATCTAGCCATAAAAATGCGAAGATACAAAAGAGCATAAAAATAATTTTTGATACAAAATTGGGTTGCTTTCTATTTGGGATTCCTGGTGTTTGCCTGCTGCCTGCCACAGAGGGGCCACGCCTCTCCAGAACACTCATCTGGCTTTGCTGGTTATTGATAGTTTCTAGATTATTCAAAAGTATAAGAGAGATTATTTTTGGATTCAAATAAAAATAATGCCGCCTTTGTGATATGCCCTGAAATAAAACAGGCTCCATGGAAACAATGAAATCACACTCTCTGCTCTTCCCATTCACTTGGATTTCTTAGGGGCAAAAAAAAAACCCCAAAAAAAAAACCAAAAAAAGATTATCTCCACACTCTTTGTCCCGGGGTGCTTATGCGGTGGATCAGATTCCAAAGGAAATTACAAATACCATGATCAATCACTTCATCCTACTTTTTCAAAGGAGCTTGCAGAATAGCTCTGCAAAAATTTCAAGTTCATCTTCTAAATCTGGTTAAACAGTCTCATTTGCCCTAGGAAAAAAAGAAAATCCTCCTCCTGACAATGGTCTGTTTTACAAGCTTAGCCATAAGCTCCTGCACTTGCAAACAAATGTACTTAAGGCTGAAATTGTAGGAAGGGTCTTTAAAAATAGAGCTGTGAATCTCCAGAGGGAGAAAAAGAGAGAGAAAGAGACCTGGAGGGTTGGGCTGATCCATCACTCCAGAGCCACTGTGCTGACCCCTCCAGGAGCCATGGAGGGGCCTGGACTGGACCAGCACCAGCTGGGAGTGGGCACAGAACCAAAGCCACGCTGCCCAGTCACAGCCACAGCTCCTGCAGGGAGGGCAGCTCCAGCTCCTCTGCAGCTCAGGCTCCAACCTCAGGTGGGCACTCCCAGGGCTGGGGCGAGGATCCTTCTGCTAATGGCTCAGAGCTCGGAGGGACCCGGCGTGGGGTGGGCACTGAGAGCAGCCACGGGTCCCTTTTGGGGTCACTGCTCCTGCAGATGGCAATCAGTGTTTCGTTAGGTGCTGCTGTGCAGACTGAGTGTGGCCAAAGGATGGGACCTTAGTTCCTGAAGACAGAAAACTGGCCGCTTGTTGGAGCCTCGGGGCCAATTTTCCTCTCTGCAATGGAGGCATGAAGCCATCAGTTTTTAAGCTTTTATCTTTGCATGGAAAACAAAGATAGGAGTGGGCTTTTCAAGTGTCTCAGCTTGAAAAGAAAATAAATCAAAGATAAGCCCACAGAAACAAAGCAAAAAGAAGAAAAGCCCCTGATTCTCTTTTCTCCGTCTTAGACTCTGAGTGTGAACAAATCACACCGAATTGAGAAAAAGACAAGCGCTTAAAAAAAACGCAAAAAATGAACTGAGGAAAACCCATCTCTCACTTCCTAAACAGCTGCTTGCCCTTCTGCTGGGTTTCACCTGCCCACGAGAGAACAGTTAAAGCCAGAGAAATACTGCGCAGCAGAGCGGGAGCACGGGAGCACATCCAGACAGGCACGAGTCAGACCAGGGGATGCAGGACAGGGACAGCCCCGGGCTGGGGACCCGGGGACAGCCAGGGCAGGGACGGCCAGGGAGGGAGAGGGAGCAGAGACCTCCCAGCACTCCAAAAAACAAACAACACCCCCCCCCATAAATAAAATCAAAGAAAATATACACCAATGTAGTCCATGAGGAAGTTCCATGACGGATTCACACAAGCGAGAAAGCATTCTGGGATGCCAATGACGACTCGGATGGAAATGAAGGAAAACAGGAAAAAAAAAAAACAACGAAAAGAGATGTCCAACCAATGGAGTAAAATAAAACAAAACAGGTCACATGGTTAGAAATCATTGGTGCTTCCTAGTATCTAGTAGCAGATTACTTCCCAAAAACAACAAAAAAAGTTTTTGGTCCTTCTATATATATACATATATGTAT